>JAYJLX010035768.1:4955-16384 GCA_036873525.1 Chalinula nematifera | reverse complement strand
GTATGGTGTGGCCATGTTTTCAGGCTGTAAGGTACTGCTGTATGCAGTGACACTATAGTGACCAGTGAATTGTTCAGCAGCTTAAATACATTGGGTTTGAAGCCTGAAGAATCAGGAAAAGCAAGACGTGACGAAAAACAAGATACATGCATCACGCATGCATGCATGCAGCATCACGCATGCATGCATGTTGAAAAACATTGATTAGGGAAAAATAAATTAAAATCAAATTATGATAGCAGCTCTACATTAATAATGTACCTCTTGGCATATAGTGTCACTAATTCGACTTATATGACAAACTTCATCACATGTGATCTGAAAACAAGAATGGAGAAAAAACAAAGCCTAGCATGCCGCCGGCATGTGTGTACGAAAAACTTTTTGGGACAGAAATTTATCTAAAAGCAGATCTGTTTGTGTGGGCAGTTAATTTGTTTATCAATCCAATAATTTATATATACTGTACATTAATAATTATGTCATGCATATGTACCTATTGTATATTGATGAACATTAATCATATACCTACTGTATAATAATTTTGATCACCCTTGATTTCTTTTATCATGGAGACTAACTAGTAGTATTTTAGGCAACAATATTATGAATGAGTTCATGGTATGGTGATATAATTAGTAATAGTGAATACAATTGATTCCTCATCCGAATGTATCATATTACAGCTTATAAAGATATTCATGATTAAGGAGTATTATGTTATAGGTATTTTTAACTATTTTTAACAAGAAACAAATGAATCATGCAATGATTACATGCTTTGTAACTATATATAACACCACATGCAGAAGTATAGTGGTATATAAAAGTCATTATGCATACAGCATACAGTTCAGTATATAGTCTGACTGCTACAAACATTACTTGGTATGGCAACCTCAATTACTAATAGGCAGTATCAATCCAGTTCTACAAGCAATAGAATAAGATATTTCTCTGTCGATGTAGAGTGCTTTGCCTCTGGTCCCAGACATGATCAAAGGGAAGTTGCTCTAATCGCTGTTGTGGATGAAAATGAGCAAGTGGTGTTGGAAAGGAAGATCAAATGGGAGCGCCATCAAGTGTTCAACTACCTCACACCTCTGACTGGATTAAAGGAAGGTGACCTTGATGATGGAGTTACACTTGATGAAGCTATTGCAGATACAAAGAGGATATTAGGTCCTGATGTGATACTGGTTGGTCAGTCTATACACTCAGACATTGCTTGGCTGAGGTTGGTAGAGGGAGTCGACTACAGTGGCAAGATTGAATTAGCTGAGCTTTTTAAAGTGTACTCCAAGAAATATCGTAGCTACACTTACTTTACACTGGGTCATGAAGCCAACACCCTATTGGAGAAAGGTATATAATCTTTAGCTAAACTTAGCAGTTTGCATATTGGTTACTTAAATTTGGTTTTCTAGGAATGATTGATGACCAGCATAGCCCAGCAACTGATGCAATTGCCAGCATTAAATTGTTCAAAAAATATTACAACAATGAGGCTCTGCTGAGGGAAGCAAGATCAAAGCTAGTTACCACACCTCGGCCACAATCATGGGCCAAGAGGAACAACTACAACTGGGAAGGAGTGTGCATGGGTGGATTTGCCTCAAAGTCATGTTTTTGTGGAGCCCCAAGGATCACATATTCTTGACCCATTATAATATTGCTACTATACTATAATATAAATGTTGTTATATACAAGTTTTACAATACTTTTCCTATTATAGTACCTTATTTAATCTGGTAATTATATAGATTGCTTTTTTTTTTGAGTTAGTGACAGTATAAGTTTTAATGTTATATTATAGTACATGTATAATATTATTATGTTCATAATTTAAGTTTAAAAAAATCCAGTTGAATGAGAATGAAGTAAATTGAACTGTATCTTTGACCTCCTCAGTGCGATGCAGCTCGATCCCAGCCTAGCAGCATGACGTGACATTGATGTCTTAATTCTTGTATGAACAAATCTAAAAAAATACCAGTGAGCAACTGCCATAGTGATTTTTATCAATACATCATAATGAATATCATTATTGTATAAAAATAATTTATGATAAATTCCTATCATATACAATATAGACTCTATTCATGATCAAAAAAATAATATTCATGATTTCAAAGGAGCCAGTTATGATAGGAAACCATGAATCAATTAAGCAACTTGTATTGCAACTATATACCACTGGCAGGCTTGGATGTCATTGCATTATAGTTGATCATTTAGCCCAGTGTAGATATAGAAATGGCAAGTGCAATCACCGGTACATCCACTACTGGCAGTAGGAGATATTTCTCTGTCGATGTAGAGTGCTTTGCCTCTGGTCCCAGACATGATCAAAGGGAAGTTGCTCTAATCGCTGTTGTGGATGAAAATGAGCAAGTGGTGTTGGAAAGGAAGATCAAATGGGAGCGCGATCGAGTATTCAACTACCTCACACCTCTGACTGGATTAAACGAAGGTGATCTTGATGATGGAGTTACACTTGATGAAGCTATTGCGGATACAAAGAGGATATTGGGCCCTGATGTGGTACTGGTTGGTCAATCCCTACGTTGGGATATTGATTGGCTGCAGCTGGAAAAAGGAGTTGATTTTAGTGGCACAATCGAATTGTCCGAGCTTTTTAAAGTGTATACAAAAAAATATCGTAATTACACTTACTTCACACTGAGTCATGAAGCCAACACATTATTGGAGCAAGGTATAAAACTATCATTTTGTATCTTCGATTGCAAATTAATTTGCTATCAGTGTCAGGATTGATTAGGAGTCACCATTGTATACGATTTTATATTTTATAGGTATGATTAAGGAGCAGCATAGCCCTGGTATTCATGCAATTGCGAGCATTAAATTGTTCAAAAAGTATTACAACAATGAAGTTCTGTTGAAGCAAGCAAGGAAGAAGCTATCTGCCACTCCTCGACAGCCAACTTGGGCCAAGAGGAACAACTACAAATGGGAAGGAGTTTGCATGGGTGGATTTGCCTCAAAATCTTGCACTTGTGATGCCCCAAGGAGCTCGTATTGATGCTATTATATTCATTGCTGCGCTGCCAACAATAATTATTAATAATGCTATTGAGCTGCTGAGCTAGCTAGCTAGCTATAGTCTAGTTATTAAAAATTATTTTTTATATTATTATTAATTAGTCTAGATCTAATGAGTATTAAATTAAATTCTTGTCATTCTTTTGATTTATTGCGCATGCTCCGAATTTTTGGCGACCAAGTGGCTCAAATCGATCGAGGAGCAAGGTGGCTGGTACGGTTGGAATTGATGTAGTCAACCATCTCGTACGTAAAGAAGCATAGATACTAACAACACTAGAGTACTGACAGTAGCACGACCCTGTATAAACATAATACTCTACCTAGAACCGGCTTCAAGCTACGCCGTGTAGTTTGAGATGCCAACCACGAAACACTGGACTACCGAGCCGGACGGTGAGGTAAACATAAAGGTCAGTGAGTCCTAAATATAGACTACATTTTATTATACTCAGCTACTTTAAATCGTGTCATGGTATAATATTCATTTTGGTATTTTTTTATTATTATTATTATTTGTAACCACGTGTTTAGACCACTCTATCGGGTCCTGGCTCCATTCAACCCATCACCATTAATGAATGTTTCAGTAGAAGATGTCATGCTCAGCCTCACCGCACAGCTCTATGTGTCAAACGGAATAACTCATGGCAGACGATATCGTACGGAGACTATTACCAAGTGGTCACAATGGCGGCCAAATCCTTGATCAAACTCGGTCTAGAGCCTCGTCATGGTGTATGCATTGTGGGGTTTAACTCACCAGAGTGGTTCATATCCTTTTTGGCTAGTATAATGGTAAGCTAGCTTAGAGAGAGGTGACACAGGTGTATATGTGGTTTTATCATTGTATTCATAGTTTCATTTGTAAGTTTTCTCACTAAGGTTTGTTCAGATTGACCTGTGAAGTAGTGTGAAACATACCCTACTCTTTGCCATGACAGAATTTACTATTAAGAATAGAAAATGGCTTGAGAATGGGGTGAATGACATACGTATATAAACTATTCTAATAGGTGTCTTTAACTTTCTGAAGGCATGAGTGTTGGTAAATCTGAATAAAATTTCACTAAAGTGTCTTAAATGATGACAGAAAAAATCCGTTAATATTTGATTATAGGATGAGAATATCATATTCCCCTTGTCTGATAGACACTATGGCGTACGTACAGTACTGAACACTAGCTGATTTATTGAGGCAATACACAAATACTTATTAATTCTATAACTATCCCTCATAGGCTGGTGGCATCGCTGTGGGTGTGTATTCAACAAATAACAAAGGTATATAATTTTCATTAGGGGTAACTGTTTGTGTGTTTGCTTACTCCCTTGTGAATATTCAAACAGGAAGTTGCAAGGGGCAGTTGGTCATTCATATAATCATAAATTAGATTATGTTTTGCACTGGACTTGCACACAAATAACGCAACATGTCCCAAGTAGTATGTGCATGTATGTACATGTACAGTGTACATATGTGTTACAAGGTTGCTTGCTGGCTGTGTGACGATAACTATCTGAGTCTTTCCGTATTATATATACTGTGGATAGTGTACACTCCATGTGTGTGTGTATATATGCTGCAGTATTATTATGTGGATAAACTTCCCCGTGTCTGACAGCAGCTGGTAGCCAGCCATATTGTATATAATGTTTAATATCTGTCTATATTGTTCAATGTTAAGACTTTTAAAGATCAAAAGTTCTTATTTGTTTCTAGAGGCATGTCATTATGTTGCTGAGAGCTGTCGTGGTCAGGTTTGTTTCTGTGAGAACGCAACACAACTGGATAAAATATTAGAGGTTAGCTAGTTAATAGATTGGTAGATTTATACTGCTGTAGTCAATCTATTGGTTTGTGTGTTTTATTATCAGGTATGTGACAGACTACCAAATCTCAAAGCAATAGTCCAATATTTGCCCGGGGAGGTCGCCACCAATCATCAAGATAATGGAGTATTATCGTGGGATGAGTTTTTAGAAAAAGGAAAAGTTAGTAGAGTCACATGGGAAGTTTAGTTGTGTACGTTTTATGTCAGCCTGATTTATGGTACATTCTAGCGTATGAATACTAAGCCTTCTATTGGTAATACCGTAATGTTTCTAACATTAGGATGTACCAGATTATGAACTGTCATGGCGGATCGAACCACAGAAACCTGGACACTGTGCCTCGTTGATATATACTTCAGGAACAACAGGACCACCTAAGGTAAGGGTTATAAAGGTAAAGAGGGGGGGGGGGGGGGGGGGGTTGGTAAGAGAATGGCTGCCAAGGAAAGAGAAATGGGTAACTAAAATGGAATTGAAAAAATGAGCCATAATTTTTTTTTTTTTTTCATATACTTTTTCCTATCTTATTTCCTTCCCCTTCTTCCACTCCTCTCTCTACCCCTTCCCCTTTCTTAATTCTCTTCAGGGTGTGATGTTGAGTCATGATAACCTTATATGGACAGCTACAATAGCTTGTCAGTCTTTCAATTTAACTGAGGTTAATAATTATATTAGGGTGCATCTATTTTATTGCATGCTCATAATGAGTGGGTGTGGTTTACCATTAGTGAGCATGGTATTTAATCTATTGTTATATAGGATGGGCGTGTCATCAGTTATCTTCCCCTTAGTCATATCGCTGCCCAAATGATGGACATTATCGCTGGGTTAATAGTGGGTCACTCTGTATGGTTCGCTCAACCTGATGCACTCAAGGGAAGCATCAAGAATACATTACTGGTAAGTTTAATGCTTCCTGGGCATTAATTAGAAATTGAGCATCAATGTGGGTTTATTTAGGCTATTGTTTGATAAGGTATATACTAATGTTTATTAATAGGATGTGACCCAAAGGTTGTGTGAAGATCTATTTTAGCTCTAGTTGATGGTTTTACCATGAAATTTTTTAAAAATCTGACAACCTTGATCACTTCAGTCTCTTTCCCACCTCTGTCTCACCCCCTGTAAAATGTATGCATAAAAGTGTGAAATTAAAACAATGATTACTTCTTTGCACAGGAAGTTCATCCAACTGTATTCCTGGGTGTTCCTAGAGTTTGGGAGAAGTTTAAGAGTGCGATTGAACTGGAGTTGAGTAGTACTCAAGGAATTAAAGCATTCGTCATTGAGAAAGCTCGGGTACGAGATCACGATGCTAGCCTACAGAAAACCTCTTTTATCAGTGTGTACATGTACATAGGAATGATGAAAGCCAATTGTTTTTACATTATACATGTGCATGCATGCTTATCAATGAAAAACAAAAACAGTAGCAGCAGTATTAGTATTATTCCAGTATTAGTACATGCAGTATTTCACTCTTTATGTTTTAGTCAGTTGGTCGCCAGGCTAGTGTCAATCGTCGTCATCAACAGCAACTCCCCTGGGGTCACTGGTTGTCTAACAGGTACCGTACATGTATCTAAATCCTCATTTCAATGTTTACATTGAAATTTATCTCTTGACTAGACTTGTTTTCAAAAATCTTCGGCAAAAAATGGGACTGGACTGTTGCTCAGTTCATGTGTCTGGTGCAGCTCCGTTACCTAGAGCAGTTTCTGACTTCTTTTATGATTTTGATATTCCAATATGTCAGTTATATGGGATGTCAGAATCCAGTGGACTACAGTGTCTTAACACCCCAGGTAAAGTGCCACACCCACTCATAACACATATAGCTATAATCTGTACTTGCAGTAATCAGGAATTTTTTTTTCTATCACTGATATCTTAAAAAATTTACACTGTCAATTGTTTACTTGCATGTGTTTGAGAAGAATGCCAAAAGGAATAACAAGCCTCTTCATTTTGAAGCAAAAACTGTAGTAACGTTAGTTATACTAGTTAGCATAAACTACAGTACAACCCTTGATAGAGGGGACACTATGAGATAGGAACATTAAGTATACGTGTACATCTCTTCAGCAAAGGAGATTTTGAAATCCCAAATTATTAATTTTGGTGCTCTTTGACCCCCGGCCAAGACAATTTTCTAGTACAAACACTTGAATTTATATTGGTTTAAGTTACATGCATAGTGTAATACAGTGGAATTGTACTAATTTGAGTGAGCATTACTGAGCAAGTTTTTTTTTTCTGTACTTGTACATGTATACTTGTACATGTACTGTACATACAATTACAATGTACCGTATAGCGGGTAATTTTCGAATGGTGCTAATTTTTGAAACAAGTTTCTTTCGAAAATAAGACTAACTACCAACTCAGTGGCCATTACGGATATGGTCGTGTCTGTAAGGTGTATTTTGAAATTTTCTGCTAAGCCATATTTTCAAAAATTTCGAAATTTTGCACCTTCGAAAACTACCAGCTATACGACCAGTTTAGATATATATATTGAGTATTATAAAAGCTTACAACAATAGGTGTACTATCTCTCTACTCATTATTTCACAGGCAGGTTCAAACCACATGCAGCTGGAACTACACTAAGTGGAGTTGAGATAAGGATAGACAGTCCAGGACCTAATGGTGATGGGGAGATATGCTTCAGGGGTCGGCATGTCTTCATGGGTTATCTTAATCAGGAGAGAAAGACCAAGGAAACCATCGATGAGGATGGATGGCTTCACTCCGGAGACATTGGAAGTATTGATAGTGAAGGTAAAGGCATACGTATAGTATTGCTAGGAGGATGGTGAAGGGTAGATAGAGAGATGATTGTGTGTTGGAAGTTGTTTAAGGAGACGTGAAGATGGGAAATAATATAGATGTGTCCTATGTATTTTTTTCTTTGTACCGTATCGCATTGATACTGAGAGAGAGAGTAAGAAAGATTTTCACTGCCATAAGTTAATTGTCCTTAATTAGTATACTCGTTTGTCAAATCTGATAAGGGGGGAGGGGGGAGGGGATGATCGACACTTGCCTACAGTATGTTGAGTATTCATATTATATGATCAATTATCTCATTATTTGTTTAGGGTTCTGTTTCATTACTGGTCGCTCCAAGGAGCTAATTATCACTAAAGGTGGGGAAAACATTGCTCCTGTTCCAATTGAAGAGGTACATATAGATAGATAATGCTATCTACTTTCTTTATGTATTTTTTTACACTATAGTACTTATATATAGTTTCATTAATTCCTTCTCATAATAAATCATTGATATTTAATTAAATTTTATTTTATTTTATTCCAGAAAATATTGGAAGTGTCTCGTATATTGAGTAATGCCATGGTAATAGGTGATGACCAGCGCTACCTGACCATGTTTGTCACTATTAAATGCAAGGTGGGCATTATTTAGAACTGTTCGTAGCTGTAGTATATGCCAAATGATTGTATATTGGGGTTGTAGGTTCCAGCCTCATTCCTAATCATGGGACTGGAACCAATGACAGAATTTTTAATTGTTCCTTCTGATGGCTTGAATACTTTGCTATATTTTACATAATTCAAATAGAAAAGGCTTATATTAAAATATCTTCCTGTTTGCAGTTTGATGACGCAGGTTCTCCTACATCAGAGTTGGATCCAATCGTTAAAATAGTGCTAAGTGAACTCGGATCAAATTCATCCACTGGTTTGTGCGTACCAAGTATTTGTGTATCACATGTATGTGTATATTACATGTACACCTAAAGAACAGTATTGTTACACAATTATGAATAAAGATCATGTACATGTATGTCATTTGAAGGTAACAATGTCATGTTAGTTGCCTTTGTTATTTTAGTATCTGAAGCAATTGAAGATCTCCTAGTGATAGAGTATGTACAAAAGTGTCTTGATGAAGTTAATGAGTTGGCAGTTAATAGAGCCTCAAAAGTTCAGGTATTAGGCATTTAACTGAATGTGTGGTGGCATGAACATGTACTTGCATCAACCAAGGGGGGGTGGAGGGGGGAGGGAGGGAAAGGGGGGTCTATAATGTTTCTGCACTATAGTATTGTGAATCGTGTGTCATATTTATCAGTGTGTCTTTCTTTCTCTTTTTGTAGAAGTTTGTTATTCTTCCACGAGACTTCTCCATAGCTGGAGGAGAGATGACTCCAACAATGAAGATGAAACGTCCAATAGTATTAGAGAAGTATCATGAGTGTATTGTGAAGATGTATTCTGACCAGTAAACTTTTAAAAAAATACTTACCATTTTATTACCATCATTATAGTTATTCAAGTTATATCCAGTTCCATTACGCACTATATATTTTTTTATTTTTATATACTAATTATACTTATTTATTTCTATTGTGCACTTTTGAAACTCAACTGATCACATTGTAGTGTTGCACGTGAAAAAGATCCACGTATGGGTTTAACCCATGCATCAGTGCATACAGCCCATTCATGAGCTAGGGAGTTTGTCCATAGCTCTTATGGTTTAATGTATAAAATACACAAAAGATCAATATTTACACAATGAAGTAATTGTTATTGATGACTGCAAGACAGTCATGAATACATTATTAATATGTTATTAATTATATATTGTGACTGAATACACAATAGCCACAAAGACTGACGATCGAGCATCAGAAAGGTGTCCAAAGAAGAGTATTATAGCATGATGACTACTACTGATAGTATAACCTATTTGACAATGAATATTATAAGAATAGATGAATATACGCACAATTTGCTATGTCAATGGTGAATTTGTAAGCAAATTAATTAATATAGGTATCCAGAATTTCTGCAGCTAATTGATATAAATAGTTCCAAGTTCCATCACTTACCTTTGTAGTTACTAACTAATCATGAGGCTGATATTATTGATTACTCTATTGGCAGCAGCTGTCTGGAGTATTCATGCTTACGGTACATTACATTCAAAGCAAAACTTGTATACTTTGTAATTATATGCCATCAGCAGATGTTGCAGAGCAATGCCACAATGATTACTCCACAGTAGAAGAAGAAATGCCAGAGGTGTATGGAGAAGAAGAACAAAATGAAATTGATGTTCAAGAAAGAAATGATGAAGTGGATTTGCAGGGTCACGTTTTTCGTAGAAGAAGACAACCCAATTTAGCAGTGACAAATAATGAAGTTGATGTTCAAGAAAAAAATGAGGAAGTCGAAGCTCAGCATCAACGTGGTAGGAAACCCCGCCCCATTCGTAAAAAAGTCATTGTTCGACGTCGTGACCGTGGAAAGAGACCCCGCCCCATTCGTAAAAAAGTCATTGTTCGACGTCGTGACCGTGGAAAGAGACCCCGCCCCATTCGTAAAAAAGTCATTGTTCGACGTCGTGACCGTGGAAAGAGACCCCGCCCCATTCGTAAAAATGTCATTGTTCGACGCCGTGACCGTGGAAAGAGACCCCGCCCCATACGTAAGAATAAAGTCAATGTTCGACAACGACGTCATTACCGTGGAAGGAAACCCCGCTCCATTTATAATGAAGTCAATGTTCAAGAAGAGCAATAAGATTTAGCAAAAGTCAATCAATGCTGAGGCTGATGATGATTGATTAACATTTTCCTTTAGATAATCTGTAGTGATTAGCTTTCTTTGTAGTCACACAAAATAAAATAGTGCAGATTTATACAAGCACTATATATGCATGGCGGTATGCATGCCTAAAGCATTTTACAGTGCAACCTACAAACAATTGTATTTGGTCCCACAGTAAATCTATTACATACAAATAACCTCTGTACTAAGGAAACTGAGTCCATAATCCACTGTATAATGCATTGAATAATTATTTGCATGCATCAATAACTGGAAGGTTTTGCTGGAATATGCTCTATACATGCAAATCGTCATGATTATAATTTCCATAAGAAATTGATGCATATAGAAGTATATTTGTGTGTCATGCTACTATTGTTATAGCTGTGCTTGACACTGCATGAGCTTCCTATATATGCCAACATAAGTTGAATTTGAGGGTGTGGCTGAGGCTAGAGCAGAGAGCTAAACAATTTTGTGGTTGTTTTCTATACACCTAACTAATAAATTGTAAGCAGTTATAATGTTTTTTTATTCATTGCGTAATGATGCAGCTAGGCAGGCTTCCCTATTACTTTTAAATAGGCCTGGGAATATAGTTTAGTCGATCACAATATAGTTCAATTGCCGTGGGGAATTAAATTACTTTGATTACCATATATATACATGGTTATATGCAATATAACATCACCAAAATAATAATGCACAAACACTGAATTATATATGCTTATAGGCTGTGCTATAATGAAATTCTTTGTCGTGACATTATAAAAATGAAGCTATATGTATTGCGGCTTCATGTACCAGCCAGGGCATATATTTATCTCTTAAAAGTTCAGGTATTAGACATTTAACTGAATGTGTGGTTGCATGAACATGTACTTACATCAACCAAGGGGGGGGGGGGGGGGGGTCTCGAGTGTTTTTGCACTATAGGTTTTTG
>JAYJLX010035657.1:0-16393 GCA_036873525.1 Chalinula nematifera | reverse complement strand
AGCAGGCCTGTTTAACCTTTACCTTCTGTGACGTATTTTTATTGTTATCCCGAACAACAGACTGACAGATAAGTTGTGTGTTATATCTAGTAGACTCTGTTCTATTTTTTTTTTTATCAGCCACTCCTTTTTCTTCACGGCAAGTGTTTTTTGCTTCACTGATGCTCATGCTGGTAGCAATGACTGTCAGTAAACGGCAAATCATATTTGAACTAAAGAAAATCTTTCAGTAGAGCGCGAGGGATTTGCACTTTTGTGCTAGTTAGTTAGTTAGTTTGTTATAAATATAAAAATATGTGGTAAAGGTCCGGGATTCGATGGCTCGGGATAAGAACTAATAATGCACGGAACATTATAGTAATGAATGCACTAAAGTGCTAAACCCTCACAGTCATCACATTTGACAACACAGACACCAGTACATCTTAGTTTGCACATAAGTAATATAGTCAAGCACACACATCGTTGACAAACACCAGCAGCATACACAGAGCTTCTTCTAGGAGTAAGGATTATTCTTCACACATAAACAACCAACAAAAACTAAGGAAACTTACAAATATGAAGTAAGCTTAGACCATCAATTTCACACTATAACTATAAACTCACATCACTACTCCATCACAACACAAAAACGAATTGACCACATCGTCTTAACCTTGGCCATTTGATAACTCCCATTTCATGCATCCAGCACATTTTTTTTCAAAATATTATATAGATGTTTTTGTGGTATACCAATGATATTAAAATCTTTTCATTACATAGAGGTTAAAGGGAGTTTTCATTATCGGAGGTTCCACTGTAATGCATTTTTTCTCTATAACTGGCGTAATTTGGGATATTTTCATACCGGATTTATTTTTGGACAAGGCATGATGTACAAAAATTAAGCGCAATGAAAATTGTTTACACAATACAAAGCCTGAATATATATCTATATAGACCCATTGCACGATGACATCACTTTGAAGTTATAACAATTTTTAATAACTACGTCAGCCATTTTGAGGGACAACGACCGTGGTTAAGGAGTGTAAGAACAATTATTTCGTCGTCTATTTATATTATTCTGCATTGCACTACTGAATGAGATTTGAAACGAATCAATTCCACGAAAACGCAATAGAAGCTTCGACTCAGTTGTCCCCCAAGGTGGCCAACTATCCAATAATTTACTGAAGTATACTAAAAATTAAACTGGTTAATTAATGATGATGTCACCATGCAATGGGTCTATACATTTAGTATGAAAAAAATAGTCTGCATGGTGGAGTCCGTATTACGATTTACTTTAACTTGAAGGGCTGCCTACAAGTTTTTTAGTGTCTTTGAGATTTATACTTGGTTGTTTAAGTATGAAGAATGTCATTTACTGAAGTATACAATGCATAGAGGTATAGTGTGCAAGTGCATATGTGCCAGGGTATGTGTGTATGTCTGTGAAGTACTGAATCGTATTACTGTAGTTATGCACTAAGTGTGTAGCTGTAAAAGAAGCTGTATTGAAGTGTACATGCATAACCACATAAGGGTTTTTTACTAGCTAAGGGGCATAAGATTCAATATCTGCTACACAAAATTAAAATAAAGGTGCACATAACACGTGACACTACGGTGTATGATTTGTTGTTTCCTGCAGATGAAGGATTGGTTGGATAAAGTGTACCCAAGCAGCCAACCCAGCACGTCAATACCTGATATAGACCTCAGCCCAATGCAGCAAGCTGTGGGAAATATTGTACTATACAAAAGGTAGTGCCACTACAGGTAACAGTCATACTCACTTTCCCTTTCATAATGTTAATTCTCTGCTCCATCTGTTCAAATGAACTGCTCTCTTCTCACTCTCTGTAGACTCCAGTGCTAATGAATACAACTCGTCGATCATGCTGGGGTCCATGTCAGGTGCTAGCCATTTGGTATCGGTAGGAGAAACAATTGGTGTAACCATTAATGACCTCCCACCCAATACACAGGAGGGCATTGCAGCATCAGCTAAGGCTGCCAATATACTTGAATGTAGTGACACATCCTCTACATGGTAGATATATATACTACATTGATGGTGGTTTAGTAATTACATGTATTATTGGTATAATACAAATTGCTTAATATCATATCCTATTATGTATGTACAGCCATAACCAAGAGGCCCTGTCAAGCATATTGTCTGACTTGGGAGTTGTCTAGGCAGCTGGTTAAAGTCGAGGACAAGATTAAACAGGCTCAAGCTGAGAAAGACAGACTCTCATAGTAAGAATGAGGTATTGTGTGATTGTAATCATAGTGTTTGTGAATTAGCTTGGCAGATGAGAGGTCAGCAATAAAAAGCAATCTTTAGATCATGGACTTCCAAACAGTGAGTGAAACAAACTTAGAAGAATGATGAATACCAAACAAAAATAACGTCATTAGAGGTACGTCAATGTACATACCTATTCACCCTCTTGATACCTTCTCATTATTAACGCTTTTGATATCCTCACAGTATATTTTAATATTTAATCCTTTTGATACACTCACATTATTAACCCTTTTGATTTTTACTAAAGGATTAATTGAAGAGGAGTCAATATACTCCACACTTGTTATACACTCTACACTGGAAACCATCGATAAAGTTAGAATAATTAACGCATACGCAGACAGTACAATAGTTTATTGGAAGTTATAAGGACACCAGAGACCAGACCAATTCAAACATGCATGTACACCTGTACTGTATGTGTTATAGCTTCCATTCAATAAGTGTTCATTATTGGGTTCTCCTATTTGATGAGTTTAGTTCAATTAACCTTCCATTTCTAGGAAATCAAGACCCTTGAAAAAGAAGTTACTCCCACTGATAACAGAACTGGACCTCCTGTAAGCCAATAGCATATAATGCAAGATACTTTACATTACGTACTGCATCTAATCACTACTGTACGTGGTGTGATGCAAATGTGTTACGCATTACTTCCCACACAAACTTGTTTATGCATAGAATACTATACAATACTACAATAATAGTAATCCACTGTATAACTTATATACATTGCTTGCATGTGTATATGTACAGTTGCATGGTAGTCCTCTGTGTTATGTAATTCTAGTGTGTCCTGTTATCTTTCTGTTTTAGAATCTTTAGATGGCCCAATTCATGAGGAATTGGTAAGTGAATGATGTTGTCTATTGGTGGGCACAAGTATTGATAGCTCCTGTCATTAAAACAGGCAACATTAGAGAAGAACCTGAGAATTAAAACCTGTATGTTATATTTACTACGAAGTTTACAAAGAGGGAATGATATGAGATATTGGATACCCTTCACTGTTTTAATGTTTGAGTTAATTAATTTATTATTTTTTTTTTACCTTTGTACTTTAATTTGCTGGTGGTGCCTTCTCTTGTCACCTTCGTCACCACCCCATTAATAAAAAAAACATTATAATAATTAAATTATCATTGTTTATTATTCTCTCATGTGTAAAGTATATTGGCTAAAGTCATGGTGGTTGGGATGGGTTAAAGGTTACGATAGGTTAAAGGTTACGATCGTTAAAGGTTATGATAGGTTACAGTAAAAAAAATGGGTTGTGACTCACTGGTTTAAATAATGGTTTCATGATCACTGCATGAATGAGTATGGAGCACGGATCAGTTATATACTTTCCGTTTGATTAAAACGAGTGCACAAAATGATGATCATTATTATACATATACACATAATTATACATGCTTAGTCTCTGGGCAATTGGGCAGGCCTCGATCTGCCTGCATGGCTGTTGACCACAGCATGCAACAAGTCCCTTCCCAACCGCAAGCGTCCTCGTTTGTTGTTGCAGTTTTTTTGTCAGAATCGGAGCAGTCTGCAGCACACAACGTAACGTGTCATGGACCTCAGGCCATGGCCCTTCAGAAGGTATTTTATGACTCATTAGCTAGAAGCATGCTAGCTATTCGCGTATCGATCCGTACGTACGTATATACATGTACTGTACATGTAGTATACACACACACATACGCAGCCCACAGCTTGCTATACATAATGTGTAGCATATTTCCGGTGGTATAAATCTCAGGGATCGGGTGTTTAAGCTTATCAGTAATATTGCTTCCTGTAAGTGTTAAACCAGGCCTATAGCGCCTTTGTATGTTGTTTTCGTTTTTGTTACACCTTCATTATTTATTTTACACAAAACCTTTTTTTTTTATCTGTTTTGTTGAAACACAGGACCGGCATCGTAGTTTTGAACGATAGCAGTAGCGACAGTGAAGCCTCTGGCCAATCAACAAGTAAATATAATATACAAAACAAAGGCGCTTTTTTTTATTTTTTTAATAATTATTTAGTATAATATTATAATAGTTTATTTTTATATTATATTATTGTTTTGTTTTGCAGGGGGGGGAAGGAATGGGTGGGTGGGAATCTTGTAAGCCTCCACTACGCTTGTCAATCTGTTTGTGGACAGCTATTGTCTTTTAGGGCAACTTAATTATGTTATCTTTATTGTGGTAGTGCTAGTCTCGTGTAGCCAGCCCTTCCCTCTAGCGAAGCAATGGGTCTGGGGACTCTTATGTATCTCAATCATTCTGCACTTATGCCAAACGTCTAATAGAGTTAAGGGGGAGGGGGTGTGGCGAGTAGGTACTTGCATATAGTATATGCATGCCCCCCCACTTAACTCTATCGGAAGTTTGGCATAAGTGCAGAATGATTGAGATACATGAGAGTCCCCAAACCCATTGCTTCGCTAGAGGGAGGGGCTGGCTATACAACACTATAATAATAAATATTCCACCTCTGTGAGGTTTTTATATATCTTGGATATACTAATCGAGCCTGAGGGTAAGGTTAAATGAATATTGTGGCATATGGTACTCTCCCACGCAAGTAATTAGGTCCATTTGTATAGGCCATGTAGGGCAAAATCCATTGAATGACAAAACAAAACAAAGACAAAGTCACAAACAATGCTATTCTGAGCAAAATGCAACCTGCAAGTGTAGTAAAAAAAATCATAATACAGCACCTTAAAACTTGCAAAGATTCTCTATTTTGAAGAATTTCAACAAAAAGGAGGCTATCCCCACCTCCACAGTGCCCTATAAATTGGCAGATAACTTTACAGGCAGAAATTGTTTTATCCGTGCCACGCCTACTTATGGTATTGTTTTAATGAAACACTGTCTTTGTTGACTTGGAAAACAGGAAAATATTTGTACATTATGTATAAATATATTTTACCTAAATAGGCTTTTAAGTGTACATTTGATGAAGAACTGGTATAGGCATGCTGTATACTCTTAGCTCATCCTTTGTTTTTTAAGGCCTTAACCCTTTAACAACCATGGACGCTTATATGCGTCATAAACTCCGCCCACAACATTTATGACCATATTCAAGCAGATAAAGCTTGTGTAAAGCTGCATTTTTGCATTTGCAAAATGTGTGATAGTTCCTTATAAAAGTGACCACTTTTCGCGCCGCACCCCCGTGCATAGGGTTTCCTAGGGGGTTCGAAGGGGCGCAGCCCCTCACTGGAATTTTGAGTTTCAGGGGTGGTCTGAGACGCAATCTGAGCATCTACAGAATGCTTGAGTATGTTTTGGAGTCATCAGGCGGCATGCCGAGTGTGGCTGGTATGGGGGCGTGGCTGGAAAATGGAGCTCCTCTGAAATTAGTGGTTATGCCAAGCTTCGGCTGACCCCGTTTCCATGGCAACAACAACAGTGCGAAATTTCGTTCACCCAGTGGAAGCACTTGACATACTTTCATTTACAGTTTGGTTGCAGTCGGTGTCACGGTCCGGTACGTTCTGCAAGTGCTACAAGACTGTACAGGCCTAAGATTAACTCGGTCACTAAAGGGTTAAACAGCAGCTTGCAGGTCTTGTATCCCGGCTTAGAAGCAGTCAAACGCACCCGAAGTCTTCCATCCTGTTTACACATGTCGTTGACGCCCAATTTGCAGTTACAACGAACTTCAAGCAGTTTTACATTTTTCTACTATTTTTTTAACATTAAAGGCCCACAATACACATGAAACTTTACGAAACATGTTTCATGAAACATCGTTTCAATGGAAAAAGATAGGAACTCTAAAATGTTTCACGAAGTTGACCACTTGCCAACTGTGTGAAATATTTTCAAGTTGCTATGTTTTTTCAAGCTTTGTTTCATGGAACAAGTTTCATGAAACAAAGTTTCATAGTGTATGTGGGCCTTTAGGGTAGCTTATCTAAGAGGTAAATTTCTACTTCTTTGATGTTGCATCAACTTCTGGTGCAGGTGTTCTTTAATTATTTTGCTTGTACTAGACTTAAAGGTCAAATTGACTGTCTCACAATATTGACACTTTGTGTGAGGATCACAACAGTGTATCAGACAATCAGTGTATTTGATTTACCTAGAAAATAGTAGCCATTAATTTTTGATATTCATAAAATTAATGATATTTCATGTTTTGCTATAGCAGCTGCCTTAATTTGTTTTACTGTTTGTGTACGTGTGTGCCCCTTGTTCTCATCCTGGTTTTTTTAATACAAATTTGATCAAACGATTATAATGCATAGTGGATTCTTTTCTTTTCACCTCTATTGTGTCTGCATAGTTAGCGTCAACTTAATGTGCTTCATTGTGAAGTTCCTTGCATACTTAGTGGGATATAGTATTGTCTCTTGGTTATGTTATACAATGCTTGTGAATTATTCGAGCATAAGGTTGTGGTAGGCATATATCATAAGTACCCTTCTGTTATTCAGACAGCGTTACTATATGGTGCAAGTCATTAACAGGCTTTTAGTGTCACCATATTTTTATGGTTTAATAATTTTTGGTTTTATTGTTGTTTTGTGATTAGTGTCATTATGATGAAAAAAAAGAACCAACCAGCTTTAAAAATTAAAAAACCAACTGTATTATTTAACAAAAGAAAAATTCAAAATACAGCACAAATATTTAACTTTGTTCAACATTTCAACCAGATGCTCTGTGCGTGCTTCCTTCTTCATTTGCATCTTTAGTTCACTTGTACTTGCTATAACAAATGGGTAATGGATTCAAGCAAAAAAAGGCAATAAACAGCCTACCGTGCCAAGCAGAAAGTCTAACGAGAAGAATCACCATTTTCTGCTCTTTTGGTTAGGTGTATTTTAGGGAAACTCCCCTTACATAATCTGTTATGAAGTTACATTGGCAAGCCACAAAAATCCTTCCCTCCCCCCCCCGCATAATAATAATTTATTTTTAATTAATAAAATTAATTAATTAAAGTTTTAACTTAAACCACTCCTTTACGTACATGGACACGTGTTTGTTTTTTTTAAATAGGGGATTGAAGATTTTCGATCTCCTTGTGTTTAGTGCGATTCGGTCGTGGCTACTTCTATGTTTTCGAGACTATCCATAGGCACTCTCCTGGATTCTGGCACTTCTTTTGGTGTGTGTTTCATAAATTTTACTGCTTTAAAAAAAGTTTTAGGTGCGTGAATGAGGAGGAAGAAGAAGAAAAATCAAACGTTTTTCAGGGCCTTGGGAATCCATAATAGGCAACATTTTGCAAGTTGTAAATCTAGACCAGTTTTTAGAGTTCTTTAGATATTGCATTCAAGCTTGTGCATGTGGGTGGGCTGGGGTAGTCTCGCTAGCCCGGCCAGCCCCTCTTGAAGGAGGGTCTGAAGGAGGGTCTGAAAAACATCAATATATAGAAAGAGCTGTGACAGTGGAATGCGGGAGAAAGCCATAAAAACTACACAAGTCACATGATAATTTTATGCCTATATACTCAATTATTTTCCTCACATTTATGTATAATATCAAGTTCCACCTTTTTCTTATTTCAGCCACTTCCCGGTAAAAGTATGTGCTATTTTACCGAGTGAATCCGATTCCGACTTCACTGTAGTGAAGTAGTCTGTCGCAGCTCGTTATGTTGATGTTTTCCAGACCCTCCTTCAAGAGGGGGAGGGGGAGGCTACCTCAGGCTTGATCTACACACGCAGATTATATAGGCTACAGTATCATAATACCCAACCCACCTTGACTTTCCCAATCGGACAGCCTATCTCCAAAGCCATTTTTTTGATCACATCAGCATGTAATTTACCAGTAGATTGGATGCCTTTATCATGGTAATACTCCATTAGCACTTTCTTTTGGCTGGAGGTAAAAAATCTGCTTTCTGCTAGCTCTGAACTAGATCCAACCGATGGTTCTGTCGACAGTTCTGTCACCAACTCGGTCGCCATTATAGTCTGCCACACCCTCTCCGAGCTGTGAATATGATAATTGAACTGTATTCACTAGTATTACCTCGTGAGGTAGTCACGAAGGGTTCCACAATATTACTTGAGAAATATTTCAGGTACTTGTATAATTATACGTGACGTTTATTTTATGCATGCATCGGGTGTGCATTATTAGTTCAGGGTTGGGGCAATGTCTATTGTACATAGTCCCTCTCAACGGTTTCGCACCACATGGAACTATGTGATACTGTCTCTCTTGTCAGTACAGTAGCTGATAATATCCATTACATGTTATAGTGTGTCCTGCTTGTGTAGCTGTGCTTGATAGATTAATTGTTGATTCTGTGTTTAAGAATGGAGAAATAACTCTGTCATATGGTGCTTTACATTCTACATTGTTTTTTTTCCTTTTTGTTCCATACTGGAATATATTGATCTTCATTGTGGTGATGCAGTGCCTCTACGGACACAGTGTTTTGGCTCATTAACGGATCAAAAAGCGAGTCAAAAGACAGACTCTCATAGCAATTACAGAAGGATGCTACTACAGATAAAACAGAGAAAGCTGTTAACATATTCGTGGCAAGTGAAATGCTCCCTCTCCTTTTGCCAAATATCTCCTGAAAGAATATGGTGTAGATGACACAAGTGACATGTACAATGTACAGATAGAGACTGAGACTGAAAAAATTAAGTATAAATTAAATTGGCTACTCACACAAATGAGCACACATTTAGGTCATCATTGTTACAAGTGTATACACGGTGTAGTCGTAAAAAATGGTGACCTATTGACAAGCTTGTCATGGGCACTAGGGCACAAACTACGAATCATCGATATTAATATGTCCACCACTTCTACAGACAAAACGAACTGTAGAACAGGCATCAAGTGTACTCAATGAGCTATTAAACACCAAGAAATCCAGAATGAACACAAAAAACTATAGAAGACGATCCTGAAGCATTCAATATTGACAACCACATTCAACTAATTAATCCACTATTGTGGAGCTTCAGTGTACAGAAAAAAACAATCTCATCAACAGTCACAACACCGTGAATGGATTAAAAGGCTCAGACGTTAATGCCAGTTGCAGTCATGTTGCAACACTGAAATAACTTTACCCGATTCATAATATTTTAGCTGATGTAGTGCAAGTATGTGGTGTTCTAGGGTCCTTTTGCGCATACTCAACCACATGGGATGTACATCATCACCCGATACATACAATAGGTTAGTTACAAGCCAGGGATTAAAACAAAGAATCATCCATATGGAGTACATTATCGAAACACACTTTTACAGTAGTTTCAGCTGATAACTTCGATTTGTTGCAAATGCACGCAGCTGTGATGAAAACCGTAATTACCACGCAACTACAATACAGGCTGTACAACCATGCTCAAACTGAAGATCACAATGTACATGTACCCATACAGACGGTTTGCTACCAATGTCACCAGAACCATTATCAAAATATAACTCACCAATATTTCTTTATTTCCCAAGTAATATAGTATGTGAGGGGCTACCTGAATACCACTAGTAAGTACTATCAATCTGTTAGGAGCTGGATAGTTCTATTTAAAGAGCAAAGATACACGAACATAAAACAACTCACCAATATTTTCTAATAACATAGTTTATGTGAGAGGCTACTAGTAAGTACTACACAGTTACTAAACATGTTACAGTACACCACACAGGTGTCAATGAACTCTTGCTGAAAATCAAACACATGTAAGGTGTGATCAAACACCAACGGTGTATAACACTGATCCATGGAGTTCATCAACTCCTTAGGTCATGTAGTTGCTAATAAATTAACTAAATTTTTTTTCAGTTTCAAATATTTCGATACTATCGTTTGCTGTCATCAGGGTGAGCATATGTTGCAAGGGGTTCGTGTACAAAATGGGGGTCAATTAAAATCAATAGCTGTCCCAAACTTTACTATGAACTCTTATAAAGACAATAATTTTTATTGCATATATAGCATCTATCATTGACATAATTTTTTTGTTCATTATTATCTGTTTGCTTCTTTTCAATGTTGTACCACCTGCACACCCATAAACTGAGATATTGTGTAAATTCAAAACAAAAAATTTCATAACGCTTTAAATGGATTAATGTGTTACCTACCCCATCTTGTTAAGTTTATGAATAAAAAAATCCCTGCCATACAGCACTAAGTTCTGAGCCCTTTATGATTGGTATTGGTAGTGTCTATGATACCCTATATAATATCTTTTGTAGGTCGAGTTACCTATTGAGATTGAGTCCAAAGGATGTGTTTCTGTTGATAGGTTGGAGTGGTCCCATCTATTATGACATTTTTTTATTAGTGTTTTTTTAATTGATTAATAACGATAATTAAACACACAGCTGGAGCTGGGTAGAGAGACTGGAAGTCGAAGGTTAACTTGCTAAGCAATGGTGGATGGACCTCTAGTGTGAATGTACAGTTGTTTACACAGCAGTTGTTGTGTTTTTCAGGTGTTTTTTTTATCACAGCTATCACGCTTACCACTGAGTTGCATACAAACTCGAATGACTTGAAGAAACGGAAACAATTTATACCTCAGTTTTGATAAAGAGCTATGGCTTCTAACAGCGTTTTAATTGTTACGAGATTGATAGTTTAACAAAAACTGCAAAATTATAAAGACAAACGAGATATGTACGGTATTTGATAGATACTCTCCAGAGCGCAAAATCCGGTAGTGATCCCGTTATGCTTCAGCTCTGAAATTTCTATTAGCTGCATTTTAAATCGAATTTCAGGAACGATTCTCAGTAAGGTTTTAGGAGAGATACGCAATTCATGTATTTTTTTTCCCCGGGTTGGACTACAAATACTCCAAGATTATAATAAGTTTCTTTCCTAAGAAGTTAGATTACACCTTGAGGCATTTTTCTAACCTGGTGCCGCCTCTGGTATCACAGTGTATCACTACTGGACTTTAGCTCGAAGAACTCCACTATTACTGCTCAAAAATAAACAACTACAAAGGATGACGTAAATTAATTCACGTGACTGTATCTGTGGCTGATCTAGACTTTTGAAAAAGTGGTGGTTGTGTTTCTTAAAATCAAATGGAATATTATACATGATTGTAGTCATATATAGTTTTAAGTCAGTACATAAGTTATTGAAACAATGATGAGGTAAAGTCTTCTAGGATGATTCTGAATGAACTGTTCGCAAATCTCATCAACTTAAACCTAATGCATAGCGAGAGATCTGACAGACGTTCTTCAGTCATGGTTGACCTTAAGTACGTTTTTAATCGTCTCAATAACGAAAACGATCTTTCAGCTTCTGCACTGGAAATTGGGAGAGTGCACGCTACAACTAACAAACTGTGAATGTTTGGGAAAGCATCTAAGTCACAACTAGCAAGTGCTTCGAGTAAGTTGTCAGGCATTTTAAAATCAACTTCATGCTTTTTGCCATTCCAGAGAGTAGTCCACCTGCAATTGACAAAGACTGGGGAAAAGGGAGGTCAGCTTCCCAAAAATATAGTTGTTCAGCTGCTATCAACTCAGATTCGTTGGACGTTAAAATTGAAGGTACCAAATGAAATAGTTGCTTGACATGCCTGTCTTCTTTGGGAAATCTGTTTATCAACTGACTTGCTAATGAATCAATAATTGGGATGGCAATTGGTCGTTTACAGTATTCCATAGGACTATCACTAGGGTGTTATTACGGTTGCACTGCAAGTTTGTTCTTCTTGGGATTGCCTCTGATACACCAATTAGCTATTGGAAGAATCTCAGAACAATACCATACTGAAAATTTTATCAATGTTTTGTCTAACATTTTTGATGGATTCAATACACACCTCAACCATCTTGTAAGCTTAAGTATGTCTTGATCACACTTTTGGAATTTCGAAGCTAAAGGTTTAACTTCATCTAGAATGTTCTTTGTCGTAATAAAAACCGCAATTGATTGAAAAGTAGAAAGAGAAGATCTCAACCCTTGAGCCTTTGCTTTGGTTTCTCTGTCCCAATTCCATGTTTCACCCTCATACAGATCAGGAAAATCATTAGGAGTTACGATTGCATCGAAAAATGTCACAAGACAAACATACATTTCCAAAAAAACCTCATAACATGTATGCCATTCCACCCATCGCGTTTTGCAAAGACCAGGAAGTTTAGAATATGCTGATTGAGGCAATTAAACATGAACAGCTCGTTCAAAAAACCGTTGTCGCTTCGGACTGTTACTTAAAAAGAAGTACGATTCATTAATTAATCCAATGAGGTTTCTCGACCTTACATGAAGCTGCTATGCTAAGGTTAAGGTTGTGAACGAAACAATGTGTATATACAGCTTTAATTTTAGCTTGGACACCAGCTGACATAACAGCAGCACCATCATAAGCTTGACCACGAATTCGAGAAACACAACCGGTCCTCACCCATAGTAGTCCTTAGCCTTGTTTTTATGGAAGAGAAAGAACGCTCACATTCTGCGCTACTCACTGCTATTGTAAGAGCAATTTGGACTGTCTCATATAGATGTTGATAAGCAGGCAAGCAAGAGTGCAGGTAACTAGCCAACTCAGCTGTGGTTGTGGAAGAGGAGGCAAATGATTGAGAGAGTAGAGCAGCTTCCATTTCCAAGGTTGACACATCTATTCCATACATGATTGACAATGGTTTAATGTGTTGGAGTGCAGATGAAGATGGGCTCCATGCAGCTATTCCCTTTAACACAGTAGAATTAACTTGGCTCATTCATTTGGGTAAGGAATTGGTCTAGTACTGGATTGGTTTTAAAGTGACTGGATGTTGTCATAGGTTCCCGATATCCAACGGACTCTGTAATGACACTGTCATCTAAACTAGCAGGTCTTCTTCGCTTTCTGGTCAGTCTCTCATCAAGCTATGGAATAGAGATTAGCAATGTCAACAGCATGCCTGTATACCAAATCCCAGCTTTCATCGGTACGAAACTGTTGAAGCACAGCTGTGGTAGCTGTCACTAGTTCACAAGCATGATACAAATCAATTTTTGCAGACTGTAATTGGTCCGATAACTCCTTTGTGCATGAAAGAATACGGTCAAATACAATTACGAAGGAGAGTGACTGTACTTGTGCAACAAACCATTGGCTTTCAAGTGATCAGATGATGACCCATTTTCGTCCAAAGCTAGCAATATACATTGAAAAGTACGACAGATACTGTTCACCGCTGCATATCGACAGGTCCATCTAGTGTCGGAGAGCTTCTGGAGTTCTAAAGGCTGCTTTTGTGGGTGTGTCTTTTGTATAAAGACAACGTGAGCTTTCGATGATCACATAAATACATAAAGAGCCTCAAGAAGTGCAAAAAATTGAGAAACGGACGAGATTGACCTACAAGAGTCCACCAATACCAACATGCGCATAGCAGTGTATATAAATGGCATTTGGAGCAAATTCCCGTACCTTGGCTTGGACACCAGCACACCTACCGCTCATAACACTGGCTCCATCATATCCCTGGCTAACTATCTTTAAATCTAGGTTGAATTTAGACAAGATCTTTGAGGACAAACTCGTTGCATCTAGTGATTTAGCCTCAACATACGTCAGGAAGTGTTCATGGATTTCACCTTCAGACATATTGACATATCTCACAACAAAAGACATTTGCTCTTGTTTTGAAAAATCCTTGGTCTCATCTGCCATAATACTAAACACTCCTACAGACTGTACCTGATGGCAAATTTTTTTTCTGAGTTGCTGACCGATAATATGAAGAAGCTGATTTTGGATATTGTGAGACGTATACAGTGCATTTTGAGGACCAGATGTTAGATGATTGGATCATAAATGGCTAGAAGATGTACAAGCTCTAGGAAATTACCTTGGTTGGATGATGATGATGTACCTTCTCTGTGGCCACGAAGAGCAATTTCCTGTAATGCAAAGTACATCAGAGCATGAATCATAGCTTTTAAATAATGTCCTAATCTGCTCTTTTCTGGCACTATCGGCAACAGATGTACCAGTAGCAACTGTGATCTTATACTGTGACCAATTCACTAATGCTTTCTTGGACGTATTTGTGTGTAGCAAATGCTCCCCCTTTTCCACCAACATGCTTCCAGCCTAAGAGTTATGAAGCGATCTTCAGCTTTATTACTTCCATGGGCAAAGAAACGGCAGGGATAGCAGAAAACTGCATCCTGGGATTTAGAATATTCTAGCCATTCGTACTGCTCATACCACTTGGGATTGAAACAGCGCTCCTTATTTCCAATTACAGTGAAGGGGAATGAATAATTGACAGGGTGAACAGGACCTTCCCGAGGACTTGTGGCAATATCAATAGGTCCTTGAGAATGTGACTCATGATAGGTAGGCAGTGTAGATGTCATCGTAGTAGAAACAGTAGACGATATAGTAGAAATGGTTTTGGAGACCGTAATGCATGTGTTTATCACCGTTGTATCAGAGACTGATTGAGATAAAGGACATGCTGGGCATGAGTCGTTACTAGCTTGCCCTATACCTATTTTGTAATAACTGTACGAAAATCTGTTAAAATAATAAATTACCTCTATAGGACTGGAAAAGGGTTAATTGCCTAGACATGTACTGTTGTGATGTTCACACTAACTAAACTATACTTGGCTTCCTTTGTTACAGCCTTGATATTTAACAGTTTACACGTGGCTATAGGTTAGTATAAACATGCACGTGATAACACTTTTAACTTATACTGATTTAATTATGAATACAATGCAAATTTTTTTTTGCAAATTGTGCCTGCCAGGCCCACCCTTAGATCCGCCACTGGATACCATCGAAAACACATAAACATTCTTCAAATAAGTAGCACAATCATCACATGGTAGTCACAGAAATGCTCGTTGAATTTAATCTGTAGCGTCATTGTCAAATCTTCAAGAAGAAGGTTCATGTGGAGTCCAAATCTTTGATACCAATCCAAACATAAATATTGATCCCCATTCTTGAAGTAGCATGATTGTCACATGCTAGTCACATGACCCTTTTCAATGCCCGTATCTGTAGCCATCTCTCGTTTTCAATTAAATGTTGGATACCATCCCAAACACATAAATATCGGTCCCATTCTTAAAGTATGTAGCATTATGAGGTGGTAGCTGTATTTGATTTTAATCTGTAGCCATTTCTCGTTGTCAAGAAGAGGTTCCAGTGGAGTCCAAATCTTAGATACCATCCCAAACATACCCATTCCTTAAGTAAGTAGCATGTTCATCACATTGTAGCCCTTTCTATTGCCCGTATTTTATGTGATTTTAATCTGTAGCCATGTTTTGTTGTCAACTCTTCAAGAAGAAGGTTCCAGTGGATTCGAAATCTTTGATACCATATGGAGGAACACTAGTACTGGACGCAGTCGTCAATTTACTCACAGATTACTTACTTGTAGGATTCAAAACAGCAATTACTGGATTGGTATGGCCCATATGCAGGGCCAGTCTTCGAGTTTTAGTGAATTAGTAGTCGGAGGAAGCAGAAACGCTCGAGCAAAATGTCGAGTGCCACCATTTCTTTGTTACAATTGACCGGATTTAACAAGTTTCTTGGGGTTTATTCGTCGATATCTCGATGACTGGCTCTCGGAATAGAGCTGTTTTAGGCATGTGTCGATCGAAAAGTGGCAGGAATACTTTTTTGGAAGAGAAATTTGACGACGGAAATTGAACGGTAGGCTCACGAACAATATCATGTTGCTACGTAGCTTGGAAACAGTACATATCAGTCAGTAAAAGCCTAAAGTTTGCTAATAATATTGCTATCGTTTAATTGTAACTTTATGAAAATAATAATGAATAATCTCATGAATATTCATGAGCAAACACTAGCCTGTAACCTTATACATCTTGTTATACTCATACAATGATAACACATCCCAGTACAACAAACATACACATTTCATATCTACATGCATGAGTACTTACAGCACTGTTGGTTTTATATTTGGTATGCTTATAACTGCATAACTAACAAACATTAAATATAAGCACATGCACATGCATCATGTCACTAACAGTTGAGTACCATGGTATACTTACAAACTGTACTGGAACTCAAGTACTGTTTAATATTTAACTATAATTATTAATAATGTTTATTGATTTATTACCATGTGTTCT
>JAYJLX010035546.1:0-16394 GCA_036873525.1 Chalinula nematifera | reverse complement strand
GTTAGTTCTACTTCATGCAACTTATTTAGGCTTGAAATGTTGTTTTAAACTGGAGTTATGATCAACTAAAGTGTAGCTATGTTTGCGGCTGTAAAAGCCTGACCCATGACTTAAGTCACCTGTGTAGAAACTTTTCTATTCGTTTCAGTTTTAAATATTTTTTCCAAATCTAACTTGTCGAATTTTTAGAGAAACTACGGTACTTATATACCATCGGAATTAGCGCTTTGGAGTGCCTAACAATATAATAAAAAAGACTATATAAAACATATTGCAATAAAACTCGGCAGAAAAAGCTATATTATACACAGCATATAGGTTTAAATTTTTATAATGCTTGTCTAATTAAACTTGATGGTCTGCTGTACAAGTGACTATACATGCATGGACATATTTACCTGAGATTGTGACTCCTCCCACAAGGTGAAACGAACTCGTTGAAACTCTAAATTTTGTAATCGACTATGGTACAGTTATACCAATCACCTACACATATTTACCTGAGATTGTGACTCCTCCCACGTGGTGAAACGAACTCGTCAAAACTCTAAATTTTGTAATCGACTATTGTACAGTTATACCAATCACTTACACATATTTACCAGAGATTATGACTCCTCCCACAAGGTGAAACGTACTCGTCGAAACTTGTAATCGACTATTGTACAGTTATACCAATCACTTACACATATTTACGCTGAGATTGTGACTCCTCCCACATGGTGAAACGAACTCGTCGAAACTCTAAATTTTGTAATCGACTATTGTACAGATATTCCAATCACTTACACATATTTACCTGAGATTGTGACTCCTCCCACATGGTGAAACAAACTCGTCGAAACCCTAAATTTTGTAATCGACTATTGTACAGTTATACCAATCACTTACACATATTCACATGGTGAATAAACACTACACAATTATCAATACTATAGTAATACAACAATCAATACACATGCTCAATAATTTTACCTTTAGAAATACTTTCTTCTGCAGTGCACCAGCAATTATTTTAGACGCTAAGCAAAAAAAAAAAGTACACATAAAAGAAACACAATATTTACGATACATACTAGTCTCACGTAGCCACACCTATCACACTGCTGCACGTGTCAGATAGGTCTAGGGACACTGTAACACAAGTTGTTGCACTGCGCTGGAATTTGAGCGTCCCAATCAGATTGCTCCATGCACGTGGAACCAACCGCAATCACGTTTTAATTAAGGTTCGTCACTATTACGTTGAAGAAATATGGATGTCAAGAAAGTGATCAAGGATGTTGCAGGAAGAATGGGTGTGCTAGCGTTGAAGGAGGAACAACTGGAGGTCATCAAGAAATTCGTAATGGGAAGTGATGTGTTCGTTAGTCTACCCACTGGTTTCGGGAAGTCGATCTGCTACCAGTGCCTACCAGCTGTTTTTAATCATCTTCGAGGAAGATTAGATTCCATAGTGATCGTTGTCAGCCCTTTGTCGGCCTTAATGGAAGACCAAGTTAGGTACGAAAGCCATTCGTATAGTTGGTGGTGAGGAACTAGATAATGATGACTCTAAAGCTATGATCGCTCAGGGTCACTTCAGTATTGTGTACACTACCCCTGAAATTCTCCTTACCAACCGTGATTGGAAGGATGTATTCAGCTGGGTGAGCGATTTGTTGTAGACGAGGCTCATTGTGTGAAAAAGTGGTAAGAGTTTGTCTGTCGCTAGTTTTGTGCCCTGTCAGTCATGCCTCATGCATACAGTGACAGGTGACACGAATTCACTGTGACAATGAGTGGGGCATGAGACTGTTAATTGTATTGCATCACGTTATGTCAGTGTCATATGACTTATTGTTTCATAGGGGAGAGGAGTTTCGTAAGGAGTTTGGCAGGCTAGGTGACCTAAGAGGTTATTTCCCAGTCTGTGTGAAGTTTTTAGCTTTAACTGCCACTGCCACTGTTTCAACCCAGAAAATGGTACGTCGCTTGTTAGGGATGATGCAGCCAGTAGTTGTCGTACGAACACCAGACAAAGCCAACATTGTGTATTCTGTGGTTGAGAGAGAACCTGAGGAAGTCCTTTGTTGGAGGAGCTACGACGCAAAAGGACAGCAATGCCAAAAACGGTTGTTTTTTGCAGAAGACTGTAGTAACTTGTACCTGCTCTTCTGTGACAGATTAGGGATAGAAAGAACAGATCCAATTGGCCAACATACAACGATTCCGTTTATTCGATATGTTCACAGTCTGCAATACAGCCTCATTGAAGAGTTCCATACTGATATCATTTACCAATACAACCTCCAGATTACGCCTCATTTTTGCCACAATGGCATTTGGAATGGGGATAGATGTACCAGCAATACGACGGATAATCCACTGGGGTCCTCCATCTGATCTTGAGACATATATGCAAGAAACAGGACGAGCAGGTCGTGATGGCAAAGCAGACGACATGAAACTGTACTACTCCAAGCGAGTCCTTGGATTCCCTTTCATTGAAGAGAGTATATTGTAACAATAGACTGGATGCAGACGCACTGTGCTTTTTGACGGCTCGTCAGATATGTCATCTGATAAACCAAACCACAAACGTGACATTTGTATCAAGTTTTGTAAATGCTCTAGTTGTACATCGGCTGAGTGAATATTAATCATTTTCAATTTTCTGTTTTGATTAAATTTAATTGTCCCACTGATTGGTTAAGTTCTCTTTGTATCATAATCATATTAATTGTTATATACATTCATAGTATTCAATCATTTTCTCTATTATTAATACATTCTTTTGAGTTTACCTTTTCTTTGTGATTATGTTCAAATTGTTAAAGCATTTTAAATTAATTTCTACAGTATTATAGTGTATAATGTAGCAATACGACACAGGTTATAGTACAATTTGAGTTAAATCTTGTATGTTAAGAGATGTCTCATTTGATTGGTCATCCATAGGTGAAGATCCTTTTCGTGTAGCTTATCAGCAACAATATTGGATTGAAATCTTCTAAACTGGGTGTGGCACCTTCCTTTTTTGAAATACACCAGCAGTTGCCAACTTATCCAATACAAGTGCTACATCCTTTTTTAACGTACGTGAAGAGTGTTTACCCCGGATCTTGCTATTTAAGTCATAGTTCACTTTGATGTCAATAAGCTCCTTTAAGCTTTCAGCTATTCGGCAAATGGTTTTGTCAGTTATGTTTGACCCGATATTTCCTAAGCCAATTTTGAGCTCTCTATTGAGATGTTCCATATGAAGATCCATCGGTATGTTCTTTCCAATTCGTCCATGGGTGTTGATCGTTCTACTCCACAGTAGCTGGTGCCTCATTCTATCGGTGAATAAGAAATGGTACTGTGCTAACATGTTGAACGCTTGTATTGTATACTTTCTCTTCCCAGTAACCTTGAAAACCATAAACATGTAACGCCAGCATCTGAGTATGCGTTCACCATCCCCCTCCCGAATAGCGTCTACAAATTCCATATATTGGAGACCCAAAGAAAGAACTTCTGTCGAATACGCATGAACATGATCCTCATCCTTCCGCTTTTTTTCAAGACATGGAAGTTTAACAAACTGCTTTGTTATGGTGGTAATTGCACTGGAAAATAACTTTTCCATTGGTTGGTCCTTAAAATTATCAAAGGTGGAGGTTGGGAAATGTGGATCATCATCAAGTGACGCCATTTTGAATTCCTGCATCACCAAAGCCAGAATGTGGCCTTCAACTAAAAAATTTTCACAGGCTGTTGGGTCTGACTTGTTACAGTCCTCCTCAGCAAAGCATTTCGCAACTGGAACAGGGTTCAAGCTATCCATTCCTGATGTAGTTCCATAGAGTACCTTCCAAATTGCCTACACAAAGTGTTTAATGAATTATTATAATTATTTAGATATATTATTATATGCATGTACATATTATTTTATCCCAGCGCGCACACACACACACACACATACACACACACACACATGTGCATGCGCACAAGCTTAAATACGAAACAATACCTATGCGTAAGTATGTGTACATGAAAATATTAACATCATTAGAGAATTAATTAAAAAATTAGTACAGCCCATATCACCGAGTTAAAGTTTACACTGAATTTTGTTCGAGCACTTATAGTACTTGGAACACCAGTACACTGTTTCCAGAGCTTAATGTTATACTAATATGTTTGTGAATATGTTCGAGCAACTTACACGTACTGTGCCGTTATCGATCATCAAACAACTTTTTAGTTGTACTCAGCATAAGCAGCATCACCAATCAGATCCGCATCGTAGACAAACAAATTAATCCCTTCCCTCCCTATACACCAAACTCTAGGCTAAGCATTCTAAGGCTTGGAGAATGGCAGCCAACAAACACTACTTCAATTAAGAAGCAATTTTCAATTTTCTCAATTTAAAAGTATAACCACGCCCACTCGCGCACGTGAGATTATTGGATGGGTTTCGAGACCGTGAAGAAGAGAAAGGGTACGCGTGCTCAATCGTTTTCGGAATCTTAAACTAATATAATCACAGTTCGGTTAGTAACAGTACAGTCTTTAAATCTGTGTTAACTCTGTCATCTTCCGTCATTTCATACACACAATAGCACTAAGGAAATACTACCGCTGGTCACCTGTAAGTTAAAAAATAAAACAAAATTTGAATATAATTAACTTGAATATGTTTGCTGACTTGGCATGTTAACTAGATGTGTATATGTAGTACATGTAAACAGGTATCTGTTTTTAGGGTTCAAATATAGTAATTTTCTTGTTGGTTAATTTTATTAACAGTTATCTTCACCTTGTGTAAATTGGTATAACTAAATTTATAATAGCAGGTTGTGTACTACCTGCGTTTTCTGATTTTATCTTTTGTTTTACTACTATCCCCACCCCTGAGTGTGTGGAGTCATGTAGTTATTTTTGTGGTCTTGTGTTGGGGAACATGTGAATTTCTGATTGTTGGTGCTGATTGCTGTAGTGTGATGAACCTTAAATGTACTGTATTGTTTTCTCTATTTCAATTTATAACCTTGTGTAGTGTAAGAAATTATCCTCACCTTACTTGTGCGAACTTGTATAACTAAATTTGTAACTTGGCAAGTCAGGTATTACCTATGCTTCTGATTGCTTGTACTAATCATTGTAGTGTGAGAAGCCTTAAAGGTGCCTCAACTGCACACCATAAGTAGATGTCTTACATATTTCAAAATGAGTGTAATTATTGTGAAGCGTTTTCAAATTATACAATGAAGAAATGAAGCCTAAAAATGTAGTTCAGGGACAGCTGATAGAGTGGTGACTGTTCGGCCGGTAAAAACGTTTTAAACCCCATTCTCGCTTCATAAGGGCGGGCTGTCAGCTTTCCTGTGAGATTAAAGATTACAGTTCCCCTGATATATAGTATATGGACATAGTGTCTAAATGTATAGTATTTCTTTTTCCTTGAACGAAGCCTTGCATGCATATTTTGATATTGCTCCATTTCCCTCCTACTCCTTAAAGGTGATTGCATGTCAGTAATAAATCAATATGATGACCCTTAATGAAGTACTAAATTTGCTGTTTATGTTATTTTTTTGTTATTATTATTTCTATATGTGACCTACTCTGAGAAGACCGGATCTCTGTTGCAAAAATGGAATTCCAGTTATAATTAAAAACGTGAGGCGTGGTCCTAAAATTAATGCCGGAATTCTCGAGTGGTGAGGTACCTTCAACGGTGTTATACACGGCTGTCTTTCAAGATACGCTTACAAAACTTGCTCTGCTATCTCAGGAAGGTCTGGAGAGGTAAGATATCAAGTTTCAGAAGCGGGCGCCAGACGTTAGTGAAGTTGCAAGTCGATAAACACGGACCGTCGATCGCGATCGTCAAAAAAAACGGTTTTCGTTTTTTCAACCGTTCGTTTCTCTACAACAGAATCTTTTGTATTGTAGCTCATTTTGAAGAGCTTTTTTCCACTCTATCCAGTGGTATAAATAACTCGGAAAATTATTTTTGCGACGGTTTTCTCAGAGCAGGTCACATATTATATTATTACAGCAGTTTTAGTTTCCTTCGTTATTTTTTAAATGTCTAAGTGGGCAGCGGTAGAAAGACTGGTGCCATTGCCATGCCAGCCATGGATTCTCTATCAGGTACCTTGTTGGCATCCCACTGACGCTGCTAACGGTTCACGCACCGTCTGTGGTTAGGGTAATATGAGGATCATTTACCCGAAATTCTTAAACACACTCACACACACACACACACACATCATGTAATTCACCTTCAGAAAGGCAACTTTGGCGTGCCAATCTTCCACAACAGGAACAAGACCATCTAATTGTTGCTTTCCATTAGTCTCGTTGCTCCTCTCTTTTTTCCCTCTATACGCATGCTCCACCGTCAATTGGTCACCACCAAACAATAAGTAATGGAAAGAATCTTCAGTGAAAGTGCATTCCTGATTGTCATTAGGGTCTATGACAGATGATTCCTTCGAACACATTGGGACGTACTGGTGGAGATGTGTCATGATGTCACCATGTCTTCGCGCTTAACCTCATTCTTTAGCATCACACCTAATAGAATCTACAGAAATAAACCAGCCAAGACATACATTTTAGTAGAAAAGAAATCATCATTCAGCATGCATGTATAATCATGAACTGACCACTTCCTTCAAAGACATCTCAGAAGAATAGGGATGCTTTATGTGGGAAATATTGCTTTGAGGGAGGTTGTCTTGAAAGAATTTGCAGTGTTTTAAAACAACCCTTTGGATGAGAATACCCATGTTCTGTAACAGCTGAGTTTCATCGTTTCGGTTAGGTAGAAGCAGGTCAACATCACAACTGGAGACACTTGGTAGGCTGGGAACATCACGAAATTTGCTCATATCGCATCTATTCCAGTTGCATAAGCATGGAAATAGTGAAGAGAAAGCGCATGATGGGACAAAGTCTCCTGCCTTGGACGAACAGTCTTATCGATGTTGTCCCCAACGATCTTAAAGGTAGGTAAAGTGGGCGATGTTATGGTGGTTGGTGGTTGTGGTGGTAGTTGTAGATTCAATGCGGTCAGGTGAACCTTGCGAGGAAGATGTCGTCGAGATGTTCGATGAAGTTAATGGAGAATACTTGCCCGGAGAGGTTACACTTGATATAGTTGAGACAGTTGGTAAAGTCGATGCTGGTGGCGGTGGCTGGTGACTTTCAGATGTGGGAATTGTATCACAGTCAATACCAGTATGGGTGCTTCCTCTTTCTTCAAAAAAATCGGGTGGAATTATATAATTGGGATTCTGATCATTGGTTGTATCGTCCTATTATGTATAACGTATATTAAATGATTGGTTACACAATAACATTCATAAATTCATAGCTATGTACACACCTATCATGAAGGTACTGTATACAGCTCCAAATTTCCATGATCGTCTCAAATATTATTTAAAATGGCTGACTTAACTGTACTCACTATACATTGTACACAGGCTGAACGAGGAGCCCAAGCACCCTTGTATAAACAAACATGACTCTATGAATATGTGGCTTCAAACAATAAGTAAATAAAGTTGGAAAATCACCTAATGAAAAATTCAAGACCACAAAAATTTGGAGCTGTACGGTATACCATGCCGCGGCATTAATTTGGTTTATACTGACTTGCCTGACGTCAGGCTCAGTGAGTATATGTAATATACACGAAGTGCATCTCATACTGAAGGTGTGGTAACTGTGAAGTAATGACTGCTATTGTTGAAATAAGACAATGTGTCAACTTCACCATGCATGCACCTTTGGTCACATATAGTCATTCAGTGAATTTCGCCACGATTTTACTGATTTATCAAAATTTACTGTGAATCCTTCATTCAGTCGAACAGAGCTCTTGAATGATAAATAAATACCTACCTTTTGTATTCTCTGAAATACCTACAGTAAAACAAATGATACGAGACTCATGTAATATGCATGCTTATTAAATGTGACCGTGTCTGAGAAAACCTGTTATCTCTCACAAAAATTGAGTTATTTATACCATTGGATAGAGCATGAAATTCTCTTTTAAATGAGCTACAGTACAAAAGATTTTCACAAAGTACCTAAGAGAAACAAACGGCAGAAAAAGCGCAAACAGCTCGCGTTTTTTTCATGATCGCGATCGACGGTCCGTCTTTACCGACTTGCAACTTGGCGAATATGTATGGAACGTTAATGAAACTTCAAAACTTACCTCTACAGACCTTTGAGAGATAGTAGAACAAGTTTTCTAAGCATATCTTTGCACGCGACAGAGTTACAGACAGTCCATTGTCGATCGAGAATTCAGCCATTGAATTATGCGAGCACACCCCACATTTTTAATTATAACAGGAATTCCGTGATAGATAACAGGGTTTGTCAGACACGGTCACAAATACTTTCAAAAAATGCATCAAGACTAAGCCATAGCCCAATCAGCTATACACAAAAATACAAATTATAATTATAGTATTGTGTATTACCTGTTTTGGATCATGACTAGTAGATAATAGGACTGAAAGTATACATTGAATGAGATTTGCTCGGCTACTACATGAGAATTCCATAAAGTACAGAAAGAATGACATCCTTTTCTAAATCAGATTTACTTCTAAATCTGGTACCAATACATTGGTCTAATATGTAACACAGTGTAGGTAGCGTTCGTCTTGCGTCTGTACTTGCTTCTGACCAACTGAATTTCTCAATTGCCTTCAACTCCAGCTTGAAAAAAGATGCACTGAGGAAAGTGATAATCAGTTCCTTCTTTACGGAATCTGCCACCTTTTCAAGCATTCGCTTTCTCATTCTCTTATCCTTCATGACTTGATTAACAATGGAGCGTCTATCTCTCCTGCCCACTGATCTTCCAAGGGACTCTAATGACTTTGAAATCAGATGAAATCTGCATGTTTGTCTTTTCTTTACTACAACCTACATCATCGGGTTAAAATATACAATAATCATCGGTTGAAAAATATTTAGCATAAAACTATAATATTATCTTACAGAGACAACAGGCGTAGCTGGGTCACCAACAGTTACTGATGACGTTGAAAGGGCTCGGGTAGGTGTGTCTATATGCTGACGTGGTACTGGTGCCTTTTGGGGACTCAATGTGTGCTGAAAAAAAAATACTTCGTCTATCCTCTTCTGAACATCATGTTCCATCCTCATACACTCCATGTTAATTTAACAAACATACTTAATGATTAAAATGACACTGATTGTCTATTTTAAAATTATTTTGTTACTTGAAACACTTTGATGTTACTTTAAAAATATAGTTTAAGTATATGAAAAAGATTGTTAATTCAAAAATATTTAAATGAAAATGTTGACTCAATGTTCCATTTTAAACAAACGTAAGAAGAATTATTTAGTTGTGAAAATGATTGATAAATTTGCATTAATGAATAATCTTGAAGGTCAAGTAGATTAAATACAAGCTGTGGTACATAATCATTAGTACAACATAGGATTGATAATGTTCATCTAGGCCTACATTCAGCCGTCACCAGTAAAGGTTTTGAGTTTATAATTATTATTTCCTTGACTACGGCAAATCTTGGTAAGAGTCTATCAAACGAACTGATGAGGGCCTGGGTGATTTCCGATTTTAACCCACTTTGAGTAAAAAGATACATGTACATGTACATAGCCCATACACTCATTTATACATACTGATGCACTTCAGAAAGCTTTGAATTCGGAATAAGCGCTTCAATGGATGTGAGGTTTTGTAATCACACACTACCAAGCACTAGAGAATAACAATAAAAATATGATGTACATGTTCATGTAGTGTAACCATCAAACAGCACTGACCGAACCAATATCAATATCACTGGACATAATGTTCAAATAATAAGCCAGATGTCTCTGACTAAGTGAAAGAAGTACATTTCTGAAATTGCCACGGCGTAATGGCTTCCATCCGCATGCACCAGTATCTATTCGAAGGTCAAAATCTAAAAATAATTCGAAGCACTAACTCATGTTCACAGCCTCCCCGGCAGTACTGTTAACAATAAGTGAAAGTATGTACCTTAGAATTTGTTCTCCCATATAGTGGAGTTTTGGAGTGATAAACACGGAAGGATAATACTCCTTAAATAATTCGTGATGAATTTCAGTTAATTGGGACAATACATGATGCCATACAAATTGCTACAATATCATGAAGAATTAGGAAGCATCACCAACACTCGTTTCCTACCGGAACAAGATCTCCTATAATTAAAGGTAGATACCTACCAAGTAACCAGGTCTGTGAAGCTAAAAAATTAAGCTCGTACAAAACATCAACAAACAATCAGTCCCTCACAACTTTGGCGTAAATGGCCACAAATGGCTTGTTGACTGTCCCAAATCCAAATTGAAATGAGGTGATTTACAGTGAAGAACTGAGATGCTTGAAGGTAGGACACCTTCACATGCATGCATTAGCTGATAATCAGCTACCGTTGATTTCACTTGGCTTCGAATACCCGTTCCGGCCGCGGCGCACGCTGGTTTTGAGTAGGCGTGGTTTTGTGCACGTGAGTGAGTGAGTGTGGTTTCCTAGATCCTATCCTGAAGTTCTAATAATTATCTATGATCCTACATAGGTTGCTGTGATGGAGTCGTGTTCGTATCATAGTGAGCTCTCTTCTCCACAATCTACTCCTATAGCTTCTTTTCAGAGCCATTATTGTGCCGACCGAGATAGTGTCGATACAACTGTGTCCATGACAATCGGTGCCAATGGGAATGTTATTGATAATGATGTGGAGATTGTGTCGTTCCGATTCTGATGGTTCTCAAGGTAGCAGTAGTTATATCGAAGCATCATCGGTACGGTGGCGCTAGCAATGACTAACCCTCAATCAAATCGTGTTATCAATAAGGTATAGTTGAATCATGACAGAACTATAATGCTATAGTTTTACTATGTGGGTGGGGTTTGGACTCTAACCACAATTGCATATTCAATTACAGGGCAGTGGAGGTCCACAAATTACCTACTCTGTTAAAGTTATTAGTCCTTTTACCAAGACCTGTTGAAAAATGGGAGGAGACATCAAAGTTTGATGACACAGCTCTACTAAAAGAGAAACTGTCAACTAAGTTTTCAGAATTCATTAAAAACAATGATTTGGTTTTATACAACCTGGACAAAAGGTCACCAACTTCAACTGTCTACTGATGAAGATCTCGCTATGATGTATGATAGTCACAAGGGAAAGAAGCAAATTCTTTTGTGGGTTAAGGTACACATATCTCAAAGCGGTCGTGGTGTTAAGAGACCTTTATCAGCCATTAATACTCCTAATAGTACCTGTACCGAATCTACTAAGAAAAAGTCTTCATCTAACTATCATTCTCACATTGAAAAGATGAGTGAAGTTCAAAGTATTATAGCCATGGAGACAGTTTTACAAAGGAGCAGTTAACAGCTTGGGCCTACATGATTGACATGAAGAGGCACGATTCCTATGATGAACCACCTAAAAAGCCATTTTTCAAGGCAAGCAAGAAGTTAAATGAGAAGGGAAATACGGAAAAAGAATATCGTATCGTACCGAATGTATTGATCAATTAGATAAGTGGCATACACTTTTGGAAAAAGGTGCTATCTCACATGCGCAATTTCAAGAACTACAAGCCACAATTCTAGATGACATCAAGAAGTTTTAATTAATTTTGTTAAAAAATAAACTTTTTCAGTGACACTTATAGTAACATAACACACATTTATTACATACATTGTATTTGTATTAGTAACTTTAGTTATATGTATCCACTATGTGATATCCACTTTTTGCAATTAAATGTTGCTGTAGATTGGAATGCGGAAATTACTATGGGGAAAGGGTCTGATACAGTCTGAAGTAATTCATCGTGGTCTTTTAGGTAGTACTTCATAGCACTGAACACTTCTTCAACAGGATTTAAATCCGGACTGTAGGGAGGTAAGAATAACAATAGAATTCCCAAGTCGTCCAGTAAGCTTTTAACTTCTCCTACATGGTGGATGGCACAATTATCCAAAATAAGTATAGATTTCTTAGGAGTGCCATCGTAAGACTCCATTTCGGGGATCAGAACACCTCTTAGGAAATCAATAAAAGTGTTACTATGGACAGTACCATATGTGAGATGTAAGGCCTCAATACCATCCATTGAGATAGCTGCAATAGCTGACATTCTTCTTCCTCTTGTGAGAACTCTGTGGTAGGTCGGTGTGAGACCTTGTAATTGATATCCAAACTATCTTATATGACTTCTAGCATCACTGCCAGTTTCATCTACCCAAACAAATTGCTCAGGCTGGAATTGAAGGACTTTTGCTATAAACTGTCCTCTGTAACTGATCGATCTCTGTTTTGCAATCGTCTGCACTTTCTTTCGCGTAAACCCATTTCGTTGAAGGACTCGACACACCGTAGGCTCTGAAATATCCAAACCTGTTACTCTTTCAATTAGTGTGCAGATTTCTCGTAGATAAAGGCAAGGATTTTCCGCTACTAATGCTATTATTAGCAATTCGTGATGGTCATCTAGCTTCCGACACTCGTCTCTTCTCTGTGGATGTTTGGATTCCACTGACCCAGTATATTCAAACCTCTTGAAAATCCTATGAGCTGTTGATGGAGCAATTTGTAAGTGCATATCGATTTCCTTAAAAGTCATTTCCATTCCCAAGCGCCTCCAAACAACCCGCCATCCTATGCCAGCGCTGTATGCCGTCTTCCTTGCTGGTTCTGCTGACATGATAGCCACTCCCTTTAAACGCATATAGATAGCATAGAGAATAGCTAGCAGTATAAAAAAAGCTATAGTGTATTATCATAGATAATATAGCGAGTCAGATAGCGAGTTGTACTGTACTGAGCTCTTCCGAGACGCAGGCGAATACAGCGCGCGCGCAGATTCGAAGTGAAGTGAAATCTACGGTATGCTAAAAAGAGGTAAATCGTTCAGGCAACTGCGGTAACACACAGTTACACACTCCATAAGTCGTTGAGTTAAATGAAGCTAAGTCTCGTTTCATCCAGTGGTGCTCATGGAGTTCAGGAGTACGTGGGAGAAATGAATGACCTTGAAACTATGAAAGGATACATAAAAAAATATAATCACTCCTGCACACACATCATACTACGGCCTGTTGTGCTTTAATTAAAATTGTTCATGTACATTGTGCACATACACATATTAATTTACATGACCCCATAAAATTACCAGCCCACCTTGTTAATTTCTCCTTGTCATTCAAACCACACCCATCTTCCTACTTTGTCCTACCCATATAGTAACTGTTATTTTACATCAATGTGATGTGCTAGAGTTCTGTTGATTAGGCACTAGATTACCAGAAGTAATGTTCTAAGCTTTTTGATGGTAATGTGATGTATGATTGTGCTGTTGATGTGGCACAGAGTAATAAGAGTTTGCCATATGTAGAACATTAGTACAAGTATTTCAACGTAACGTAAGTATCAACTGTGATACATGATTGTGCTCATTAACCTTTCACGGACACCTCATTCACGCCCACTTAATTGACACTTTTTATTGTGATTTTTTGCAAAAACCTTCACAACAAAGACTGCAACTTTCTTATGCTTTATGCTACATGTTCCAAACTTGATTGACAGCCGTAGTAGAGCTGGACTATCACGTTTAGTGACATAAACTCCCACGTAAACGTAAGTTACAACAGTCTACACGAAAATCTTGATCGTCAATCGCGGGTACACAACGGTTGGAGAAAACTGCTTGCGACTTCTTTGAAGTTTATGCTATTGCTACCAAAGTTGATATTTTTACTCAGCACACATAATCGAGCTAGGAAATCAGGTTTTAGAAGCTAGCCATGTATAAAACTGGCGTTACGATTGGTTTTGCAGCAACCGGTCTTGGCGAAATCGTCGATCTACGATCACTTTTTAAACGTTTGCAACTTTGTTTCGGTGAACGCTACAGCATGCTAACTTGGTATATGTACTCTACAAAACATCTCTACCAAGTTTCATATTTGTATGTGAACGCTACAGCTTGCTAACTTGGTACATGTACTCTACAAAGCCTCTGTAACATCTCTACCAAGTGTATGTTGCATGCGAAAGAAGATGCAACAAGCTAAAGCAGTCAGTGTCAATAACGCGTCATTAGACGCCAAATGGCGTCAGTTCGCAAGAAAGGAGTTCTGTTGATTGGGCACTGAGTAATTAGCGATTACCAGAAGTATTTCATCCTCACGTCGTAAGTACCAAATCTTATTTGATGGTAATGTGATGTATGATTGTGCTCATTTCTTAGAGTTCTGTTGATGCGCTCACTAATAAACAGAAGTATTTCATACTTACGTTGTAAGTACCAACTGTTATTATTTTGCGGATTTTGATTGGGCACTGAGTAATAAGAGATTAAGTATTTCAATATTATGTTGCAAGTATGAACTGTTATTTGATGGTAATGTGATGAATGATTTTGCTCATTAATTAGAGTACTATTAATTGGGCACTGAGTAATAAGAGATTACCAGAAGTAACTCAACGTACATTGTAAGTACCAACTTTTATTTTACATCAATGTGATCTATGATTGTGCTAGAGTTCTGTTAATTAGGCACTGAGTAAGAAGAGACTACCAGAAGTAATTAAACATTATGTTCTAAGTACCAACTGCTTTTTTATGGTAATGTGATGTATGATTGTGATAAGAGTTCTGTTCATTGGGCACAGAGTAATAACCAGAAGTAATTTAACATTACAATGTAAGTACCAACTGTTATTTGATGGTACACAGGAATATTAAGTCCTGGGTCAAGCTGAGAGTGGCGCTATAACTACCTTGTACATTTTATCTCAAAACCTCTGTCATGTTTAGTCGACCGTGCGGCTCAATTGCAAGCCACTGTTGAAGAAAGGAGTGTGACGTTGATTGATGCAAAATTTTGCTTATAGATGGTCACATGACACTTATGTTATAATTTGTAATGTTTTCGTTTTTGATCCTTGTTCCTTGATTGATTACCCTACACAAAATGGCAGGGAAGGGAGGATCACTTCAGGTAGTTGGGCTTCTAGACTATAGCTTGTAGAAGAAAGGCAGTTAAGTATTGAAAGAAGAGGCGTCACTGTTGGTTTTTTTGTTTGTTTGGTTTGTGTTCGTGTCCGTGCCAACTTTAATTGTATATATATATATTCCAATGTATTGAGCGTGTGCCATCCGCGTTTGTAAAAATTAATATAATTTTATTGATTTAATGAGAAAACAGTGGGAAAAGGCGGAAAGGTCAACGGTAGAGAGAGTCGGGTTTTGTGGGACTGTTGCTGCACATCTGGTTAGTGTCTTCACCAGGTACCATTGTGAAACAAAATTTTGACGAATATTCTATAAGAATATATATAGTAGTAGTATCAGCATCCATATAATAGTAGTGTATCTAGTGAACTGTTGTATGGCCTGAGGCAATCCGAGTAATGACTTTTGTGGGACTATGCTGTATAGTTTTATGTAGTCTTGTTCAGAAGGAATTTATGCATACGGTAGTACTATTTAAACTCGGGATAATTATATAGTGTGCGCGCTATAGCCCATGCAGATGAGTGTGAGTATACCATCCCGCACTGAATCATGCATCATTAACTCAGTGCATCATGATATCATGCATGCATTATATTCAACAACTAGTACAGCATTATTATTCTGTTGCAATGGTATACGATTGTTTTCAGTCATCAACCGGTGGCCATCGTACTAACCGGTGAGTGACTGTATATACTCCCAGTGACAAAAATATCATTAGTCGTGACATGGGGAAAAGGAAGTTAAGGTTTTATGTACCGAAGAAATATGAAAGAAACAAATATGCTAAAATAAGTTCCCATTGTTACTAGCCAAACTCCCAAGTACCTGAGGATGTGTCATCACAGTTTAGCAATAGATTTATTCCTGTCTCAAAAGGTTGCTAATCCGGCTTGTCTGATTGAACGGTTTAGACAGTTACCAAATGAACTATGGACTATTGATTGGGGAAGAATTGACCAAGATAGCTGGATGTGATTCCTCACGTAAAATAGGAGGTAAAGATAGTCCCGTCAGTTGGCAAAGTTGCATTGTCAATCACCTCCGGTGGCTCATGGATTATAAAAGTCAATGATATACTCGTTGAGACTGCACCAGTCAATGATGCCAGCAATAGCCGTGGAGTAAGCCAGCTGCAGATGGAGGTGAAATCTATCGTATCTATAGCCATGCTACTGGATGTACTAAAGAAGCTTGAGTCGTGTTCCTTGTGTAGGGGTAATCCTGATCATAAATTCAAAGACACAGGTAACTTAAGTCCTGGGTCAGGCTGAGACAGCTGCTAAAACATGTTATCAGTAGTAGACAATGATGTTCAA
>JAYJLX010035545.1:0-40865 GCA_036873525.1 Chalinula nematifera | reverse complement strand
GGGGGGGAGAAATGGATATATGTATATATTAGAATATACAAAGAATAGGTCCAACATACTTGCAGCTGGGGTTAAGTACAATGGCTAATATGTCTAGCAAATGTATGTTATCATCCATCATCTTCTCACAGCATAATTCAACCAGTAATAACGAATTGTTAAATATGTCCAACTATTATAAGAAAAACACTGTAATTATTGCCAGTGGGCGTGGATGGTTGGTCTGTTTTATAAACCTGTATATCAGGTTTCCACGTGTTTACAGCATCGTCGGTTAAAATTCTAACAAATGAAGTCGTCAAACCTTCTTTATAGAAACGCTGACATTCTTCAACTTCATTATCCTTCTCTGCAATTAGTAGTAACAATAATAAATAACCAATATTAACAAACAATGCTTTTTTAGGGTACTAATTATGTAACTGTTGTTCCCTCGTGACAAACAAAAATCAACAAAAGATATTTATATACATAATTACATACTTATTCAACAAGTCAACAATGACATACTGTTTCTGGCTAGATTGATTGATCCTCTGATAAGCATTTCCAGCTCGTCCCTTGCTCGAACTGGAACAACCCATTTCTGTCTACCTAACTGCTCATCGAGTGACTTCAGTTTAGTAAGCGAAAACTCAACATTACTCAAGTCCTCAACTTCAGGGGGTGAACCAATTATACCCTCGTCCGGAGCAGAGGGGCGTGGTGGACCAATATCTACATCTATAACGAAACGATTTATATAAAACATATTCCCTTTTAAACATGGAGTCCACAAGTTACCTCCTTCAACAGTAATGGTGTTTTCGTTGGTGATATTTGTGGTGTTGGTGTCAATAACGCCGTCGACTACTAAAGGGGGTGGAGCCTCATCGTCTACAATGACTCCACCTTCTTCTGTGGAAACATGACTTTCAGTCCTAACAGACATATCTCACGAGGATAAGAGGGGAGGAGAAACAGGATGGGGAAGGAGGGAGGAACAGCAAGTAGTACAGGACAAGAACACCCTATATATACAAGATTTAAACATATGAAATAGCATTCTTTTAATGACCTCCTTAAGATCCATCCTTTATTAATACATACACACTCACAAGAGGTAGGTACCTGGGTAGCTTGCCAGCCAACAATGTAATTTATCACCCCTTACCCTAACAAAACTGGAATAGTCTTACAAAGATTCCCTAGCCCTTATCAAAATACAGGTACAATTAAGAGTAAGTGTAGACATACAACTGATCGGATGTATCGAGAACGAACACAAACTAACATTTTCTTGATCCACACCCACAAACGCCATTTTTTTTTTACTATAAAGATTCAATTCAGGCTCGTTTTGTAGGTTAAGGAAAAAAACACCGAAAACGTCTAAAGTTATAACTTAAACGGCTTTTTACAAATAACTATATGTACAACGATACTTACCTATAAAAAATGAGATTAGCTTCTATCACTTATCAAAACTTAAAAGTTATCGGCCATCTTGAGTAAAGGCAAACCCCGCGGATACGGGAACCAAGGAAAAAGGTGGAAAGTGACGTAACATGACGTCATGTCCGCTTTTGCCCGGCGCCGCGCCCCCACATAATTATAATTATTACACATTTTTGTCATTTTTTATCAATCTAAACCCTCCACAATAATTATTATTATAACTTGAAATATCTTTTTGAAAACCAAAATAAAATTTATAATGTAATGGTTATAAATGAGCTGAATAGAGTCCCTAAGCTTAAATATGGGCTAATATCTGCCCTAGCATTTATCTGGCTGGGCTTTGGCATCGAGTTTAGCAAAATACGCCACATCGGAAGAAACATCTGTAATTCCATAGCCACTGGTAAGACACTTCTCACAGCTGCTATCTACGTCCACCTTGTATTTAATGGCCTTAGTGTTTATCAAAGCTTTGGGAAGTTCAATAAATTCATTCTTCTTTGATTTCAAATGTTTCATAATGTTACCACTAGCAATGTGTCGACTATCCTTGTCAAGCCCACAATGGCCAGGAAAATATCGGAATAATTTAAACGAGCATGACTGTGAGACAGAGCGAGGACAGTGCTTCAACACTAAACTCTTGAGATCTTTTTCCTCGCCAACAAGATCCAAGAAATCGTCAGAATCGAGGGCGAATACGTAATCATGAGTGTAACGATATTGATAAATACAGTCTAGTTTACGTATGAGCCCTGAAAAGTCATTAGGCACGACCGCATTCAAGTCAAACCAATTGTTCCACATTTCTAATGTAACATAGCCGTTTAGTACATGGGCTTTAACGTCTTCTAGTTCGTCTACTTGTTTGAACATCAAGCCACTCATAATGTACTCATCAAATACACTAACGTGAACATGATCAATTCCAAGCGTTTTCTGATACCGAATAAACTCACCTAACCATGGAGTGTGCTTATTGTTGGCATTGACACACGTTGCTATCTTAATGCTCGTGTCATTTGACTCATTTGAACGGATATTCAACGATACTGGTTTTTGAGCCTCGACTGCCAGAGTTATATCCTGAATGAATAAATACTCTACAAACCCCCTCTCGCCCACACGCAACGGTAGATCACGGCACTTCAGAACCACCTCGAATTCGTCGCTGTCACTCTTCTTGAGGTAATGGTCTGGTGAGATGATAGTCAGGTCTTTCGTTACGTCAAAGTTCCTTGCCTTAAAGTTTCCAACCCCACACCCCGTAATGCTTTTTTGGTCTATTATCTCACGAGTTACCTCCATCAGGAACAGGTATGAGGTTGTCGTGGACTCCAAATTGAAGTGGGCACTGTGTAACATGACGTCGACGGATATAGGAGCGCTTCTGAGAATAAATGGCGGCTTATAGGAGGATTCATAATTGCTTTCGTCTACTTCGGGAACACGAATAGTCTCGAAAAGTTTAAAACCATCGACCCAATGATTAGATTCACAGGAGTAAAAGGACAATAGCGACATCAAAAATAACAGTACACGATGGTAATGGAACATCTCGGGTATAAACAACATACTTTGTTCTTAGTCACTTCTTTTCCCAATGCGACGGCTTTACCTTCTCCTCGAGCTTCTCTCTCACAGTCTCACTGGCTTTTTGGTTTTTGCTTTTGTCACTTCACTTTGTGTGTCGGTTTATGCGGGTTTATGTGAGATTGTGGTGGCATCCGGTTGCCGCCTTCCTCAGCTCCTCATTCATGAATATGATTATAGAGATCCACCCATACAATCAAGGCAAAGTATAGTATGTATCCAGAGTACAAAACTATAATGTGAATTTATTAAACAAAACTAAAAGCAAAGTATTTAATATTCCAGACTGAGTAAAAATCAACAGATCACAAAAAAAATTACCTCAAATACCAACTACCATAACTAAAATTAAATTAACATGCGCTACTGAGTGTATGGTGTAAACGATATTTCTAAATTGCAGCTATAAATCAATTAATGCACTAATAGTAAACAATATGTAAGCACAACATGATGCATGTATGATGAGCACTCTTTAAATTATTAACTGCTGTTCAAGCCGCATGCCAGCATTATCCTCGTAAGTTTGATCAACTTCTCGTTGCTGTTTGCGGAAGCAGCACCATGGGGTGAGTGCAGCCGTAGCAATACTATCACATATAACAGCAATCAGTAGAGTAGTATGGCCATCAAACAAACCATAGTTAAAATCAATAGTTGTGGCATCAGAGTAATAAAAATCTTCGATTATCAATAATGTGAACAGGACACGAGGCAGACACACACAGATAACCTGGATTATTATGATGGGACATGTACAACAGCAACATCTCCGACTTCTTCCACCGGAACACTTCAATAGCCTGGTTGTTATCAGGGAAAATATCAATACTGCTGAAGTAAAGGTTATGGCTGTATTGTGGATACCTTCGATAATGTTTATTTGTAATCGGCATGATGTCACGGTGAATGTTTCGTTGACGAGTTCACCATCAAATTCAGTCACCATACCAGTGACAATGAACACAAATACACAATGCACCGTGAGGAGCGTGCTTGTGTACAAAAGGAAGAAGGTATATCCCTTGGGTGCTATAAATCCTGATATTTTAAACCTTGTCTCACCATCTATAGTCTCTTTGTTGAGGAATGAAAATATCTTCTCTGTCAATTGCTGCAACTTGTTAAGAAACTTCAGGAAACAATTTTGACTATTGCAACACCATGTTAGACAAAACCCAATAGAAAACACCAGTGCAATGGCCAGACTAAAAATGACAATGCCAAACAAAACAAACAGCTGCAGGAATGTTTCAAATATATATAGAGAAGTACAGATATAATAGTAATCAATTATTATTCCTTGGCTAGCTGACATATTCGGTACTTCCGAGACGCAGTAGCCTACGCATGCAATGCCTGCAGGTCTATTATGCTTGAGCTATATATAGCGCAAGGCAGATCGATGGTATTATTCGTTCTACAAGGTCCCATGCAGAGTATGTTTGTGTAGACTGGCTATACACTTATTTAAATAAACATGCACCACCATGAAAAAATACACTATATAACATGCAAAAATTGTCTATCATATATACACATGCTTTGCATATATCATAGTATAGCGTGTATATTGGTGAATGAACTATCAATAGATACTGCATGCCTCAAATGCTTGGGAATATATTTTTTTTCTAAAAGGCCATCAATTAATCCTTTCATGCACATGACACAGATATAACTGAGAACACATAAACACACACACCCACACTCTATAAATAAATTATAATGGATATAGTCAAAGCCATATAGATAGCCCCACTACATAGCTATACTGAGCCCATTAAGGAATGAGAAAAAAATTATCAGCCTCTTATGCATTGCACCATTGATCAGTGAAGTAATATTCCTATCTCAGATCAATATCTTAGTGCTGACTCAGTATATAGGGAGTAAACCAGTGTACGCGATTGAAGTATGCCATACCTCATTATTTATTCAGATCATGAACATCTTTATTATATTCATGTGCGACATTATCACTGACTATAGTGCAGCTGAGTTTTATACATGAGCAGTATTAATTGCCATATACGTCCAATTGTGTGTAGTCACTGCTGTATAGTGCCAAAGCTGATTATATGTTGACCACCAAGTCAGCTATAATTTTATTATACTGGGATAAACTACAGTGTAAACAGGTTATTGAATATACATGAGGCTGTTATTTCAATTAGAAGCGGAGGCAGAGCCAAGACTTCTAAAGCCACCATACACTAGGTAACTTGTTGCTGGTAACATAATGCCTGAAACAAAACTTCAAAGGGTTGCCCAATTAATGTTGTCAGAATAGAAAGTCTCTATTCTGGCAATACTTGGGCTAAGAAGTTTTGTTGCAGGCAACATGTTACCAGCAACAAGTTGCCTAGTGTATATTCACAATAACCTGTTTACACTGTGTAGTTTATATTGGGTTATAATTGTACAATGGGTAGGAAGTGGCTTGTGCTGATCAGCTGAGTAGTAAGAAGCCATCATCTATAACTACTGTAGTCTATACATAAACTCCAGGCGGTGCCTTTAAGCTATACTCTCAACCATAGTACAATAATACATGATATATGATTTCATGCAGTTTTGAATGTATGGGTCATATGTACCACTGAATTATACAATTATTATGATTCATACTGTACTCTGGTTTGGTGTATCGAACTGAATCTAATTGAACTTTCATTTTAGCCTTGCCGCGGATTATTCAATGATGAGTGCATTGATGTCGTTGTATACTGTTTGCTAAACTATATACATGGGCTATAATAATTGTTATTCAGTAAATCTTTTTTTTTTCATTGAGAAGTAAAATTGTTGAAACACAAAAACAATCTCTAATTGCTGTCAATGATCATTTGGAGCACCACACCATTACATACAGCCTTTGTACCTGAATGGAATATATTCTGGCAGTTGCTTATACACACTGATCAGTCAAAGAATATGAAAGTATACACACGCACACCGCACACATATACACTGTGAAACACCAATTATGATGACTATACATTAATATTAACTAAAGTCAGTAACACACTGCATACAAAACCACTATCATATACTATACTGTCATGTGCTTTCTTCATAACCAGATGGATCCAGTAATTCCTGTTCAAGTGTGCCAGTATCATTAATGTGAGGTTGAGTGACATCTTCATGCTGTTTATGAAAGCTCCACCATGGGGTGAGTGCAGCAGTAGCAATACTATCACATATAACGCCAATAAATAGAGTAGTATGGCTATCAAATAAACCATAATTAAAATCAGCAAACCATGAGGCATTCGAGTGAATAGAATCTTCAAATATCATTATTGTGAACAGGACACGAGGTAGACAGACACAGATAACCTGGATTACTATAATTGTAAGAAAGCAATGTCTTTTACTTCTTCCACGAGCAGAATACTTCAGTAGTCTGGTTGTTATCAGAGAAAATATCAATACTGCTGAAGTGAAGGTGATAATAGTGATGTCAATACCTTCAACAACATTTATTTGCAACGAACACTTTTCAAGGCACTTTATTTCTTTTGGGTAATTATATTCAAGTTCAATTGCAGAAATAGTGAACACAAATATAGAATGCACCATGAGGAGCATGAATGTGTACAAAAGGAAGAAGGTATATCCCTTGGGTGCTATAAATCCCGATATTTTAAACCTTATCTCACCATCTATAGTCTCTTTGTCAAGGAATGAAAATATCTTCTCTGTCAGTCGCAGCAATTTGTGTCGGATCCATTGGAAACATTTCTGGCTGTTACAGTATCTCTTCATACAAACCCCAATGAATGCAACTACTGCAAGGATAAGACATACAATAACTATACCAAACGCAATGAATATCTGTAGAGATAGTTCAAAAATATATATAAAAAAACATGTATAGCTATTTATCACAAATCCTTGGCTTGTAGGACTTATACATTCCATAGTTCCTTTTTCTGCAATGATCAGAAGATAGCTGAAATTATATAGGTTTCTTTTTTTTTTAATAGGTTAGCATATGATATAGGCAGCTATGTGTTCTGTTAGCTTATCATTGATGGCTTATATAAGCAAGCATGCATGCAAGCTCTGCCAGCCCCGCCTATACTACCCGTCTCCACCCACAGGAGACTACTGCACAGAGAAAGTAATCATAAGGTCTCCAAATTGTACTAAAGTATATAACTAAGAATTTAGAATGCAAACTCAAACAAAAACCAAAACTATATTGAATACTCTAGAACTAAGAATTTCAAATGTAAAATTAAAAAAGTCATCAGCTGAGCAATCACTGCTGAATACAATACAACAGCTGCACTACTCTCTAGTACTAATGTGTATACACTTGCACACACACACAAAAACAAGTACTAATTATTAAAAGGATAAGAGTTTGTAATAAAAATAAACTGTAAAACAAATGAATTACTACACACAAATAGTCTTCATATGATCATAGTGGCAACACTGGCACAGTGTACACAATGAAGATTAATGAATACTCAATCCAATGTTTAAAAATATCGTTTAATAATGTTTAAAAATATCGTTGCTTTCGAGAAATCCATTTCAGGATATCGATACTGTTCCAAAAACCTAATATAGTTGCATATAGACTATATAGTCTCATGTTGCCAACTCTTCCACTATAGGCATAGCCATAGGCATAGGGTCTAAGTACTGAACCTGACATGAATCAGTTGTTCACAGAGCAACCCAATTAATCACTCGTAAAAGTTTAAAGTAAATTATTTGAGCCCTATATAACATATACATTATAAGGTTTATAAATCTAAGATGGCTTTTACAATTAAGTGACTAAAATCTTCTCGGCATTCTAAACAACATGCAGGTACACATTCTAAGGAGCTCCCAACATATAAGATCTTACACATAAAATTACACCCACTAATATCATATTGCGATTGCATGGAGATATACACTGGCTTTTTCAAAATATCTTGTTTCTATACTAAAGCCATCAGTCATCTAGCTATAGATCTATGTACCATCTTCAAATGAGCTTTAATTACGGAAATATACTGAAGTATTAAAATATGACAATAAAACTGGTTTCTATATATGCCAGCAGCCCCACCTATAAACTATAGACACTAAATTATTACTTGAAAAAATGGTCAGTCAATAATTGCAAAATTTATGTCTCCTGAGAACTGAAACTATAACTGATTGATCGATGTCAGTGAACTATACCTATCAAAACATCTGTTTAGATCTTAAAACTCTGGGACTGAACAATAATCTAATAATACCTAAAAGTAAATGAAGTATAATATAATGAATATTTTTAAAAATCAATGCACTACAGTGAACAATATGTAAGCATGCACAATGCATGCATGTGCTAGCATTCTTTAAAGCAGCTGCTGTTCAAGCATGCCAGCATTATCCTCGTAAGTTTGATTAACTTCTCGTTGCTGTTTGAAGCAGCACCATGGGGTGAGTGCAGCCGTAGCAATACTATCACATATAACAGCAATCAGTAGAGTAGTATGGCCATCAAACAAACCATAGTTCAAATCAATATTTGTGGCGTCGGAGTAATAAAAATCTTCGATTATCAATAATGTGAACAGGACACGAGGCAAGCACACACAGATAATCTGGATTATTATGATGGGACATGTACGACAGCAACGTCTCCGACTTCTTCCACCGGAACACTTCAGTAGCCTGGTTGTTATCAGGGAAAATATCAATACTGCTGAAGTAAAGGGCTGTATTGTGGATACCTTCGATAACATTTATTTGTAATAGGCATGGTGTGAATGTTTCATTGACGAATTCATCATCAAATTCAGTCACCATACCAGTGACAATGAACACAAATACACAATGCACCATGAGGAGCGTGCATGTGTACAGAAGGAAGAAGGTATATCCCTTGGGTGCTATAAATCCCGATATTTTAAACCTTGTCTCACCATCTATAGTCTCCTTGTCAACGAATGAAAATATCTTCTCTGTCAGTTGCTGCAACTTGTTAAGAAACGTCAGGAAACAATTTTGACTATTGCAACACCATGTTAGACAAAACCCAATAGAAAACACCATTGCGATGGCCAGACTAAAAATGACAATGCCAAACAAAACAAACAGCTGCAGGAATGTTTCAAATATATATAGAGAAGTACAGATATAATAGTAATCAATTACTATTCCTTGGTGGCTAGCTGACATGTTCACTTCCGAGTCCTAGCAGTCTACACGTACGCGTGTAATGATGCAGATCTTTTATGCTTGAGCTATATATAGCAAAGCAGACAGTAATATTTAGTCTATTACAGGCCGCATACAGAGTACGCTTGTGTAGACTGACTACATATTTATTTACAGTAAATAAACAAATACCAAAAATGGTCTATCATATATAGCAACACTACACAAGGCAGTATATAGCCCATTAACTAATGGGCTATATACTGCCTTGTGTATATTAGTGAATGAACTGTATCAGATACTGCATGCCTCAAATGCTTGGGAATATTTTTTTCTTTCTAAAAGGCCATCAATTAATCCTTTCATGCACATGACATGCACTGATATAACTGAGAACACATAAATACACACACCCACACTCTATAAATAAATTATATTGATATATAGTCAAAGCCAATAGTATAGCCCCACTACATGGCTATATATATTACTGTTGCGTGAAAATCACGCAACAGTTTTTACAGTGATATAGCCCATTAATTAATTAAGGAATGAAAAAAAATTTCCAGCCTCTTATGCATTACACCATCAGTGAAGTAATACTCCTATCTCAGATCAATATCTTAGTGTTGACTGAGTATCAGTGTAAGCAAGTGTAAGTAATTGAAGTATGCCATATACCTCATTATTTATTCAGATCATGAACATCTTGCATTTTTAATTATATTCATGTACAATATTGTCACTGACTGCAGCTGAGTTTTATACATGAGCAGCATATATATGTCCAATTGTGTAGGAAGTGGGTAGGAAGTGGCTTGTGCTGAGTGCCATCATCTATAACTACTGTACATAAACTCCAGGTGGTGCCTTTAATCTACTCTCAGCCATGCTACATTCAATGGTTAAGCATTACTGAATACATGATAGGTCTATATGATTTTTTGAATGTATTTTTGTATGTACCACTGAATTATACAATTATTATGATTCATATTTCAGTTTGGTATATTGTACTGAATCTATAATTGAACTTTCATTTTAGCTGTGCTGAGTTGCCACACCGGATTATTCAATGATGAGTGCATTGTTGTTGTATTGTGTTTGCTAAACTATATACATGTGGCTATAATAATTGTTATTGTAAATCTTTTTTTCATTCAAATCAGTAGTAACCACTATAATAAGAAGTAAAACTGTTAAAACACAAAAACAATCTCTAATTACTGTCAATGATGATCATTTGGAGCACCACACAATTACATACAACCTTTATACCTGGAATATATTCTGGCAGTTGCTTATATACGCACTGAGCAAAGAATATGAAAGTATACACACACATCACTGTGAAACACCAATTATGATGACTATACATTAATATTAACTAACTAAAGTCAGTAACACACTGCATACAAAACCACTATCATATACTATACTGTCATGTGCTTTCTTCATAACCAGATGGATCCAGTAGTTCCTGTTCAAGTGTGCCAGCATCATTAATGTGAGGTTGAGTGACATCTTCACGCTGTTTATGGAAGCTCCACCATGGAGTGAGTGCAGCCGTAGCAATACTATCACATATAACGCCAATAAATAGAGTAGTATGGCTATCAAATAAACCATAATTAAAATCAGCAATCCATGAGGCATTTGAGTGAAAAAAATCTTCAAAAATCATTAATGTAAACAGGACACGAGGTAGACAGACACAGATAACCTGTATTACTATAATTGTAAGAAAGCAATGTCTTTTACTTCTTCCATGAGCAGAATACTTCAGTAGTCTGGTCGTTATCAGAGAAAATATCAATACTGCTGAAGTGAAGGTGATAATAGTGATGTCAATACCTTCAATAACATTTATTTGCAACGAACAATTTTTAAGGCACTTTATTTCTTTTGGGTTATATTCAAGTTCAGTCATAGTGACAGTAAACACAAATACAGAATGCACCACGAGGAGCATGAATGTGTACAGAAGGAAGAAGTTGTATCCCTTGGGTGCTATAAATCCTGATATTTTAAACCTTGTCTCACCATCTATAGTCTCTTTGTTAAGGAATGAAAATATCTTCTCTGTCAGTCGCAGCAATTTGTGTCGGATCCATTGGAAAAATTTCTGGCTGTTACAGTATCTCTTCATACAAACCCCAATGAATGCAACTACTGCAAGGATAAGACTTACAATAACTATACCAAAACAAATGAACGTCTTTAAAAATAGTCCAAAATAAAATATAAAAGCACATGCATAAAAGCTATTTATCTTTAATCCTTGGCTTGTAGGACATTCCATAGTACTTTTTCTGCAATGAAATAGCTGTAATTATTGGCTTTATTTCTTTAATAGGTTAGCAGACAGGCAGCTATATACAGTTCTGTTAACTTATGATGGCTTATATAAGCAAGTATGCATACAAGCTCTGCCAGCCCCGCCTATACTATACCCGTCTCCACCCACAGGAGACTACTGCACAGAGAGAATAATCATAAGGTCTCCAAATTGTACTAAAGTATATAACTAAGAATTTAGAATGCAAACTCAAACAAAAACCAAAACAATTGAATACTCTAAAAGAGCTACTAAGAATTTCAAATGTAAACTTAAAAAATTCAGCTGAGCAATCACTGCTGAATACAATACAATAGGTATACAATATGTAAGCATGCACATACTGCGTGTCATGAATCTTCAAAGCAGCTGATGTTTAAGTATGCTAGCATTATAGTTGATCAATCATTGAAAAGCAGCACATTGAGTGAGTATAGACTATACTATCACATATAATTAAACATGCAGCTTTAAACTTTTGATGACCATGCACTTCGTCTACTTTAAACCCACCGCTCTCCAGTATACTGACATGTATACGCTTGCTATACACAAAAAAAAGTACTAATTATTAAAAGGATAAGAGTTTGTATAATAAAAATTTATGAATTACTACACAGAGCCTGTCATATGATCATAGTGGCAACTCTGACACAATGTACACAGTATAAGGTTAATGAATAATGAATACTCAATCCATTATGTTTAAAAATATTGTTGCTTTCGAGAAATCTATTTCAGAATACTGTTTCAAAAGCCTAATATATAGGTACTATATATTGCACTTAGACTATAGTCTCGTGTTGCCAACTCTTTCCACTATAGGCATAGAGTCTAGTGTAACCTGACGAGAATGATCAGTTGTTCACAGAGTAACCCAGCCACTTGTAAAAGTTGAAAGTAAATAAAATAATTAAGCCCTTATAACATATACATTATAAGGTTTATAAATCTATATAATGTATAACTTTTACAATGTGACTAATCTTCTTGACACTCTGAACAAAGGTGCATATTCTGGGAGGAGCTACCCAACACAAGATCATACACATAAAACCACACCCACTAATATCATACTGCACTTGTATAGATACACTGACTTTCAAAATATTTTGCTTCTAAAGCCATCAGTCATCTAGCTATAGATATGTACCGTCTTTAAATGATCTTTAACTTATGGAAATATATAATACCATATTGCATGAAGGTATACACTGACTTTTTCAAAATATCCTGTTTCTACTAAAGCCATCAGTCATCTGCTGCATGTGCCATCGTTCAAATGATTTTTAATTTATAGAAATGTACTAAAGCATCTCAATAAAATGCACAGATATGCATGCCAGCAGCCCCACCCATAAACCATAGACATAAAATTAAAACATAATATATTGACAAAAACGCATGGTCATGCCAGACAAGTAAATAATTAATCAAAATTTATGTCTCCACTGTATGAGAGTACTAAAACTATAATGTGAACCTTATTAAACAAAACAACAAAACTAATTAAAAAACTATTTACTATATAGATCAACAAATCAAAAAAAAACACCTAAAATTAAATTAACATGCACTGCTGAGTGTCTATATAGTTGAAAGAATTCTAAATTGCTATAAATCAATGCACTAATAGTATAAACAATATGTAAGCACACACTGCATGCATGCATATGCTAGTATAAAAGCAGCTGCTGTTCAAGCGTGCCAGTATTATCCTGATCATAAGGTTGATCAACTTCTTCATACTGTCTATAGAAGCAGCACCATGGGGTGAGTGCAGCCATAGCAATACTATCACATATAACAGCAATCAGTAGAGTAGAATGGCCATCGAACAAACCATAGTTGAAATTAATCATTGTGGCATCAGAGTGATAAAAATCTTCAATCATCATTACTGTGAACAGGACACGAGGCAGACACACACAGATAACCTGGATTATTATGACAGGACATGTACGACAGCAACATCTCCGACTTCTTCCACCGGAACACTTCAATAGCCTGGTTGTTATCAGGGAAAATATCAATACTGCTGAAGTAAAGGTTATGGCTGTATTGTGGATACCTTCGATAATGTTTATTTGTAATCGGCATGATGTCACGGTGAATGTTTCGTTGACGAGTTCACCATCAAATTCAGTCACCATACCAGTGACAATGAACACAAATACACAATGCACCGTGAGGAGCGTGCTTGTGTACAAAAGGAAGAAGGTATATCCCTTGGGTGCTATAAATCCTGATATTTTAAACCTTGTCTCACCATCTATAGTCTCTTTGTTAAGGAATGAAAATATCTTCTCCGTCAGTTGCTGCAATTTGTTAAGGAACAATGTTTGGAAACAATTTCGACACATGCAGTTACAACACCATGTTAGACAAAACCCAATTGAAAACACCATTGCAATGGTCAGACTGAAAATAACGATGCCAAACAAAATGAATAGCTGTAGGAATTTCTCAAATATATATATAGAAGCACAGATATCATAGTAATTGATTCTTATTCCTTGGCTAGCTGACATATTCACTTCTGAATCCAGTTTACGTAATACAATGATAATTAAGGTAGTGAATATTTCAGCTAGACCTATATAGCACGTGCAAACTGGCCCACATGCAATTATTAATGAACAGCACAGGACTATATAGTTGAAGTATTACAGTATTATTCAGTCTATGCATGCACTGTAAACTAAAGGTTGTTACCACAACAACTTTTGGGTTGTCAGGACAATGTTTACGAATCACAACCCAATGGTTGTAAATTTTACAACTCTCATGGTTGTCATAACAATCAATCGTTGTTAAATAATAACAACCCCCAGCGCGGTGTATACAACTACCCAATGTTGTCATACTAACAATTCTGGATTGTTTCAAAAAAGAATGAATAATAGTTATTCATGATTATATTCAAAGAAAAAAAATACTGAACAAAACAATGGAGAGCCAACCAGTCGGTAATTCAGTCACAGCATATGTTTGTAGTCCAGTCATGCAGTACAAGGATTTCCTATAATAAACAAATCTGTAGTCATTTCTAATTATTGCACACAGTACGACATTCACTTACGAGTTATAAATCTTCTGATGATTACTTGATTCGACACGAACAAAGAGAAAAGTTCTTATAACAAACACACGATCTATAGTCATTTCTAATAATTGCACACAGTACAACATTCACTTACGAGTTACATCATCACACGATTACTCAGTTCGACACGAACAAAGAGAAAAGTTTCTATAACAAACACAATCTAAAGTCATTTCTAATTATTGCACACAGTACAACATTCATTTACGACTTCACACGATTTCTTGGTTCGACATGAATGAAGAGAAAAGCCAGTTCCTACAACAAACACAATCTAAAATCACTTTGAATTATTGCACACAGTACGATATTCATTATGAGTTACAGCGTCACAGGACGATTACTTGGAACAAGAGAAAAGTTCCTATAAATACAAACACATCCATTTCTGACTATTGCACACTGTAAAACACTGACTCATGAGCTAAACCTTCCTAATTAATCAACACAAAAACAACTTCCTTTAATACAAAGAATGCTTAAGGTAAACTATTTCCAATTATTACACACTGTACAATGTTCACTGACGATTCCCATATCAATAGCTTTGAAGGGAGCCGGTACCTATCTATATAGTATATTACATAAAATACACGATCACATCATTTTCTAATTAATATACACATTCATGCTCCTCATGGTGCACTGTATATTTGTGTTTACTATCTCTGCAATTGAACTTGAATATATGCCGGAAGCAATAGAGTGCTTTGAAAACTGCTTCTTAGATGTTACTGAAGGTATTGACATCACTGTTACCATCTTCACTTCAGCAGTATTGATATTTTCCCTGATAACGACAGGACTACTGAAGTGTTCTATGCATGGAAGGAATAAAAAACATTGGTTTCTTACTATTATAATAATCCAGGTTATCTGTGTCTGTCTGCCTCGTGTCCTGTTCACAATAATGATATTCGAAGATTCTTTTTATTCTCAATCCAAGAACATCCTTTGATCTTAACTATGGTTTGTTTGATAGCCATATACTACTCTACTGGCTGTCGTTATATGTGATAGTATTGCTACGGCTGCACTCACCCCATGGTGTTGCTTTTATAGACAACGTGAAGGAGTCGATGACCCTCAAGATATCAGTGATAATGCTAGCACCCTTGAACAGCAACTACTGGATCCACTGATCCTAATTATTACAAGAATAAAACATGACATAACATACCGCGTGCCAGTGCACGTATATGCATGTGATTTTGATATATACACTATAGCTGATGTGTGTTATACCTTTATTTGATTTTTTAAGCATGGTATATAGTTTATACTGTATCAATAATTTTTAATAAATATTAATGTATAATTATGCATATTTATTGGTGCCGGTTTCATATACTGAGTGCATATGTGTGTATATACTTTTATATGTTTCAGTTTGATTAGCCGTATTAGCAACTGCCAAATTAAAGTATATAGATCTATATTCCAGGTGCAAAAGTCGTATGTAATGATAGCCCAGTAATTGTGTTGGTGCCACCCCGTGATCATTGACAGTTAGAGCCAGACTGTTTTCGTGTTCAATATAGTTTTGCTTTTTATTATTGATTATTTCAATGAAAAAGGACAGTTATAGCCAATATACACCAGAAGTATAATATCATTAAATAATCAGCTCATTAAATAACTAGTCTATAGCTCATCATTGCATCTGCATAGACTAGTGCCCGTATAAATTGACCGCAATAGTTGAAAAATAAACTATATGAAAAGATAACTTTTACAGCCAAACTACAGCTATACGGCCGCCAACTATACAGCTATACCGCAACCATGCAGAAATACAGTAGAACCTCCAAATAAAGGACATTTTGGGACTGCTTATTGTCGTTTATAGAGAGGTTGTCCTCTTCTCGGAGGTCAAAATGCATGTATACTTAGACAAGTCTATTTGGGACACTGACAAGTAGGTTTATTATACTATATATGTCCCTTTCTCAGAGTGTCCACTATCGGAGGTTATACTATATAGCATATAGATAACCACAATAGGTATATAACGCGCATAATAACCAAATTGCAGTATATACGTATCCATATACATGCACATGGAAGTAACATGTATGCAGTAACTCCTTAAATCAGTATCTCCCTGTTGGCTCAGTATAGGGACTATAATCAGTGTATATGTGACTGAAGTACTAGTCGCTGACTACAGCTAATTATTAATTACGGCTGCTAATTAATTAAATGCTATAATTATAATGTTTAATTGCATATATATGTTGCCAAAACTGACTTTGTTAAGCGTTGTATGTCAGTATCAGTATTAATGATTCTGCACTGCTGAACATGCACACACTTTTCAAATGGCTAACACTTATTTATATTAACTATAAACCAGGTTTAAATATCAAACTAAAGTAGCACACAACATAGTATATTAAACCATGTGCATCACACCATGCTATACAGTCATGCTAATTCTTTGTAATGAGATGGATCCAGTAGTTCTTGCTCAAGTGCACCAGCGTTATCACTAGGTTGATCAACTTCATGCTGTTTATAAAAACTCCACCATGGGGTGAGTGCAGCCGTAGCAATACTATCACATATAACAGCAACCAGTAGAGTAGTATGGCCATCAAACAAACCATAGTTAAAATTGAACTCTGTGGCTTTTGTGATCTCAGAGTAATAAAAGTCTTCATACACCATTATTACGAACAGAGCACGAGGCAGACAGACACAGATAACCTGGATTATTATGATGAGATATGAACGACAACGACGTCTTTGACTTCTTCCACCAGAACACTTGAGTAGACTGGTCGTTATCAGGGAAAATATCAATATTGCTGAAGTCAAGGTTATGGCTGTATTGTGGATACCTTCGATAACATTTATTTGTAAAAGGCATGGGCATGGTGTAAGTGTTTCGTTGACATTGAGTTCATCATGAAATTCAGTCACCGTGACAATGAACACCAATATACAATGCACCATGAGGAGCATAAATGTATACAGAAGGAAGAAGGTATATCCCTTGGGTGCTATAAATCCCGATATTTTAAACCTTGTCTCACCATCTATAGTCTCTTTGTTAAGGAATGAAAATATCTTCTCTGTCAGTCGCAGCAACTTGTTTCGAATCCATTGGAAACGTTTCTGACCATTACAGTACCTCTTTAGGCAAACCCCAATAGATACAACAACTGCAAGGATCAGACTAACAATAACTATACCAAGCACAACGCATATCTTTAATGATAGTTCAAAAATATATATAATATGGCATATATTAGAGCTCTTTATCTTCAATTCTTGACTTGTAGGACAATCCATTATTCTCCGTAATGATCACAATTACACCTGAAGTTATAAGTTAGTATATGACAAGCAGCTCTATATGGCCTGATATAGTATGCATTAATAAAGCTAATGCAAGCTGTATGTGCCAGCCCAGCCCACTACTGTCACTAATAATGAAATGAAAAAAAACATTGCTGAATGCATGCTGAAAGTAATACATCTATTATTATAAACAATATAAACACATACTGAGTGTATACTAGCATTCTTTTAAGCAGCTGCTGTTTATATACACAACACATTAAATGAATATAGCTGTATTCAAAAACTACCATGTATAGTCAAGCAGCTTCAAATGATATTTATGTTTGGTGACTGCTTTGTCTACTTCAATGCATTATATCCGCTCTCACAAACTGCCACGCAAACAATTGCACACACAAAAACAAGCAATACTTTAAAGACAAGAGTTTTGTTAATTAAAATAAACTATATAACAAAATACGAAATACTACACACAAAATAGTTTGTCATATGATCATAGCAGCAACACACAGTGTACACAGTGGGGGTTAATGGAGACCCAATCCATTATGTTCAAGATATCTTCGCTTTCGAGAAATCCATTTCCGGATGTTGTTCCATAAACCTAAAGAGGTAGTTTATAACTATTATACAAATGCATTCAACATAAGGCACATATAGATCTAGTCTCGTCCCCAGACTCCCATGCATCTAATGAGTGAAAGGGAGCCTGGTACACTGAGTCAATTTTCTTGGCCCAGGAAGTAAAATCGTGATGCAAACGTTCATTACGTTTGATTACTAATAGCCCAAAAACCCATCCCATTTGCTTACAGTGAAACATAACTTGTCGGGCTTTGTGGTCATCAGATAGCAATGTTTTCAAGGAAACAACTGTGATTGGCCAGCAGAAATTCCTCACCGAGGGCCAAAAAAATTAACTCAAGTGTGCCAGACTCCCTTTTGCTCATTAGATGCGTGGGAGTCTGGGGACGAGACTAATGTAGACTTTTCATTTAAAGTGGGAGGAGCCAGTTACACAAGACTCCTCCTAATAAAACAAAATTCTACTTAAAGCTACACCCACTATATATCATAATTATTGTATACTGACTTTTTCAAAATATCTTGTTTCTTCTGCTCTTCAGATGTCGGTAGCCCAAGCTGAAATGAATTACATATTATATACATATAAAGCAACTAAACCACACCTACCTCCTTTTGTCGTTGGTCAAACATCATTTTTTCAACCATTCCTCTCGTTTCAGAATCCAGGTCAGACAACTGAATAGACAACATATAACCATAATAACAACACAGAACACACTGCTGCTACTGTATACCGTATAAGTGGAATCTTTCAAGTGGAGAAAGTTTCGCTTTTTTTCGTGGATTGGGAGCTAATTTGCGAAACTATTACCTCGCGAATACAGAATTAACCATAAAATGGTGCCATTATCATGCTTTTCGTGAATTTTTCCCTTGCGAAAACGCTAACTTGCCCCGATTTGCGGAAGTTTATCCACTTGAAAGATTCCACTTATATGGTATGTGCTTGACAACCCAATTATACGGCAAGATGATTAAAATATAACTTGAGTATTCATTGTGCAATAACAGTATTTTTATAAATGACTAACAAGAGATAATAAATCCCAAAGGTGAAAAAAAAAAAACATAATTAACAAACATACATTAGATTACATTAAGTGATAATCCCCAAACAAAAGACTATGATTTGAAAGCAAAACCATGTGTACGTATGCACATGGGGACACAGAGCAGCAAAAGTATCGTGTATCCAAATACTCTTGATACAACTTTTTGAAAGACAACAAATAAAAATCTAATGCTGTATGAATCCACTTGTCAAAACGTAAATTACCCAAAATTTTTAGCAACAAACTTCCAACACATGCAAGTTTCTGTATATACGATTATGAGTAATTATTTACTTTTGAGTTTTCTGGGTTAACTTTCTTTGTATTTATTTCAGGATCAGTAGTAACAACTCTAGACCACCATTCCATTTGATTGACCTACGTATATCAGATTAATAAATAATACATGTACACACATTGATACATGTGGCAACAGTATACTGACCTTTTCGAGGTGTACATTGATGGTTTTCCTGTCTTCAAGAGTCCAGGAGCAGTCCTCTACTTTAATTTTATGAGGTAATTCTCCATTTATAATCGGCTCTTTACCCTTCACACCAACTTTAAGATGCTGAACAAGAAAAAAAAAATGAATTGATCGTGATTAACATATAATTCAAACTCAGTCCTGAACAAATAGGTAGGATACATAAGATAACATGCAAGATACTCGTATAATCACTCAATAGAGTAGTAATATAGTACTGCGGCTACAACCATTTTTAATGTTAAACAAATATACACACAATTTCACATAGAATCTACCTTTGATTGTATATCTACTATCACATCACGGCTTCGTATTGGGACATCCATTTGGCTAGGGATCCAAATCTGTGAGGAAAAATAATCACAAGTTCTATAGCAATTTATGTGGGCGTACCAAAGCAGCTGTACAGAACATAATGGTGCAGTTTTTGCTGCACCCATACTTTAACAAATACATATAAGGTATTTAATACATTGATACTGCCATGAGTACTCTGTTGAACATGCATGTGTAAATGTGTGTGATGTAACAATATGTATGTATAGTGTGTCTGACCTCCATGTCTTGTAGTGTTTGGACCCATTTATAGTTTGGTAAGTCTCCACCATTGCCTTCATTTGGTTTGAGCTTTCCTTTATCGTCCTCGTCTTCTTCCTCATTGTCAGACTAGTTATTTATAAAAATATAACAATAGTTATAAAATATATTACAATTAAAAGAAGCACCTTCTCTCAGAATTATAAGAAGGAAATGACAAAAGCTACACATAAGTTTTTTTGGGGTAAAGGTTGATTCACACTATAAACATAACCTAAATGTAACAAAAGCGAATATATTGTAAGAGTACAAATTGTTAATGTGACATTTAAAGTAGAACTTGATTTAATTAACTTTTACTTTACGTGAACAGTTTGTACTCTTCCCATGTACTTGCTTACGTTACGTAAACGTTACATTTATAGTGTGAATCCGCCTTAAATCAACACCAGATAAGCATATGATTTTTCAAACGTGTCATTTTGTGACAACGTTATGTCTCAAGCCAGCTGTAGGTTAATCCACTGCCTGGACATACAGTCAGTAAGTACCTTTGAATCGTCTTTATTTGTGCCATTAACTACAGCAGGTGAGGGTGTGGTCTTATCATCATCAGTAGTGGATGTAACTGTGGCTGCTTTCTTATTCCTTTCTTTCTCTATTCGTTCCGCCTCTTCATCCGTAACCTGTAATAGCCCATAAAGGTAATTATTATTTATATTAATAAATTATGAATCCTAAACCACACCCATTGATATTTAAAAGTAAACCACAATTAACACACCTTCACTCATTTATAGTTAATCGAACAATAATTAAAAGAGGGAACCAACCTCTATTGCTGATGGCTCAGGAAGGGGATCAGGTTGTTTGGGGCTGGGTGTGGGTTGGGTCTTGTTAGTCTTCTTAGAGCTGCTACCACCAGAGGAAGGCTTGGGTTTACTCTATTGTACAATACATTTACTATTAAGACAGATCAGAAATCCAATACCATAATAATAATTTTATAAACGTGGCTCTGTTTGAGATTTATGAACATCAAAATTAATACTGTGACCAGTGAACACATGTCTAGTGAAAGTAGAAAATGGATGATTGTTTTTTAATTGATTCACATTTCATTTCACTTGTTTTTGCCAGCTTTATACCTTGTTTGTTAAAAAACTACTAAAGTGTGTCAACCTTGATAATTATGCTTAAAATCTGTGTGGGTGTGTCATTAAATTGGTAACATGTGAAAATTTTTTTACATATGAAAAATGCCTGAAATATGATATAATCGTATGTAATTATAATTACCTGATTGGCCAATTTCTCATGTTTATGAAAGGAGCTCAAAACCAACTATCCTCAAGAAAATTAAACACATAATAAAATATAATTATAATATTCATTTGAAGAAATGAACACACCTTCTCAGCTTTACTGGAGTCGACACCGGAATAAAAATCAGTCTTTCTCCTCAGGAAACTGAAGAATGTATCTAATAGCTAGAAAATAAAAAAACCCAACTCATTATGTATTATAGTCAATAATAAAGTCAGACAAACCTCAACAATTCCTCCAGTGTGTTGCTGGGCTAGTCCCAAGAGAAGGCCATCATATTTATCTTCACTTTCAGACATTCTTGGATCTTCAATATTGAAATCAGTCACAAGTACTTAGGTAAAGGCTAAGTAGATATCCTGACTCCTGAATATGGATTTATGTATGAAACCAAAAAACGCTGACACAGCACCAAGGTGTTTACACGTGGTCAGTATCTACTGCGCATGCGCAAATCCGTTAATTAAAATCATTAAAAAGAAAATGGCGAAACCGGTATTAGCTATTGTAACAGACCCCGTTGATATAGACCTTTCTGCCTTCTCTCTTTGGTTAAAAGGCATTGATGTTCAAAATGCTACCAGTTACAGACTATCGAGAGAGTCTGCCATCACAGTAAAGTTTGCAGATCACGCTGATTTACTGCTAAACGAGACAGAAGAAATGTACAGGTTATTCAACTCGATGGAGGCGTTTCTCCAGTCACCTCCTATGTTTCTGAGTCAATATGTGTTTCAAGTAAGTTGAATATGTGCTAGTGCTAATTGCGTTCAGCTATCGTACATGTCTTACTCAAGATTGTATCCCAATCTATGGCGTTTTGTTGTAATTCTGATCTACCGATTATTTCTATCCTGCCCCTCCCCCCTCCCTTCATTAGGTACCCTTGGGTGTTAGAAGTAAAATGATAGAAATGTACTATACATACGACGAACCTGTTGTGAGGGAATTCATAGGTAAGAAACTCAGTGGCCGAGACAGGAGAGAACTGGACGAAGTTAGCGAGAGGACTAGGGTCTCCATGAGAAGTTGCAGGAGACAATTCGATAACATTAAGAGGGTGCTGAAGGTGGTGGATGACCTCAACGGCTCATTGGTAGAGAACATAAAGAGCCAGTTTCTGTTGTCAGACTCTCTTTCACAGTGCTATGCAGGGCTCGTGTTCCTAAGCTGTAATAAATTCGAAACTGGCAAGAAGAAGCTAGCCCATATAACAGTACAGGACTTCATACATTGTGCTACTTTGATAATCGAGAGTTGGACATCGGGCTCAGTCGAATCAACCAGACAAGACGATATTGACCTTGAGCTGGACAAGTATTTCCTGCAAGAGCTTCATGACATGAAAATACATCTGTACGACAGAGCATTTATTGATACATACCAGCGACTGGTGCTCAGAGACCTGAAGAAGAAACATCCTCCATCTTGGATGGTGAAGACAGTTGAGAGTAATTTTGGAATATTGTCACGTAATCTGACCAGTATTGGTTCCTCTCTGATACATAATAAAGATTTGAAGGATCTGTTTGTCGACATTCAAGAAAAAATCATTGAACCATCGCGACAGTTGAAATGGAGTAAGGAAGATATGAACATTGTACTAACTTCGATGGTGGACACCCTTCCCGATTGCGAGAGCAGTCTATTGGGACAATATGGAAAATACTTTACCAAAGACAAGAAGAAATGGCGGGTCGAACCGTATTTGAGATACCTTAATGTTTTAAAACAAACTATATATGTTTTGTATCATTGATACTATGATCACGATTCATTATATAGCAGTTACACCATACACATAATACATTACTATCGATGTCATTTCTCTTAACATGTACACCCACTCCACCTGGTCTACATACATTGTAATGTTGCATGATTGATCAAATCAGGAGTACACGAAACAGAAAAAGCTTAACTTGTGTTCATGATCAGCTTTGTCCCTTTCATGCACTCATAATCATCAAAATTACTTCAAGTTAACAAATCAATAATAATTGTTATAAATTTATAACTCATAATGAGTTAATCTTGTGCTGCTATCTCTGCATACAGTTCCTTCATATCCTCCATTGTTTGGTTGAGCATCTCGGCAAACTTCGAGGAACTAGTTTCAGCACAAGACTTCTTTGAATGAATGGTACACAGAACTGCACAAAAAAATACCCAACATTACATTGCATTTCCCTTCCCCGTCCCCCTCTTTTCCCTTCTTTCTTCCTAACCCCTGTCTTCTCCACAGATTAAATACGACACTCCATAGCCGTCTTCTGTCACTGTACCAAACCCTCCACCCATTGACACCTTCTCTTCATCATATGGTTCAACAAATGTGAGTGGAGTCTGGGAGGTGGACAGCTGGAACGGAAGCTTAAACACCTGAACAACAAAATTAAAGCAATGTTCCATCTACAGTATTGTACTTTTATCACACTAACCTTATCCTGAAACAGATCTGGTAGTGGATCCATCTTTAACCATGTGGCTACAACATACAGTCCAAACAGATGTCTATCAATACCCATACCCCTCATTGCTTCGAATTTACGCTTCTCCTGACATCTAATCAAAAAACATACATACCAAGTTAAAAACATGAATAATTCAACAAGTCGATCACCTGATGGCTTCTTTTAATAAATTCTTCTTATCTTCACTAGTATATGATACGTCATCCACTGCCTGTATAACCAGATTATTTATGACTTAAAGGGTCCTATTACTTACCTCAACCCATCTCTTTGATTGGGCAGATACTGGACGTATAGTTTCAGTCCTTCCCTTATAGTATAGTCTATTAATATTAATATTATAGTCTATTGTGTATAGTCTACCAAATATTTATTAGCCACACCCACCTGGTGGTAGCCGATTCGTACGTGAGTACCAGTTTCTTGTGCAGTCTGTAATAGGTCAACTGTAGAGCCATTTGCAACCATCCATCAGGACTCAGACGACATTTCTTAGGGTAACGTTTACCATAAGAGGGCTGCATCGAAATCAAGTCAGAATCATCAATCTATAGAAAGAGAGAATGAGAGAGACTGTTAACACGCGATACTGTTACTGTATATTCTACCATTGCTTGAAGGTGTGTCTTTGATTCCTTTATATCTTCCTTAAACTCCTTCAGATTCCACTTTAATCTATTACAATAACCCCACAGTAAACCACACCCACTAATCAATATCGTGTACCGCAATATCCCCCTCACTGGTTGGGTTCATAGCATGTAGTAAATTTATTACGTTCCTCTTTAGTTAACTCAGGAACATGGCCGTTCTCATTGTAGTGTTCCTTGCGCAACAAATACTCCCAATATTGGCCACACACCTATACACATAGAGAAACACATACTAGTAGGCATACATATATACACACGGATATAGTATACTAACAGTAGCATCAAGAGCAGAGTGTTCAGCATTACATCCTATGTTCCCATTGGCAAATACAATAACCGAAAAACCTTTATCAAACCATCTATCGTATCCGTTACCATGGAACAGCTCCCGGCTCAAACTAGTGAAATCCTGACATAGATAATATTACTGAATTAAGCAAAAAAAAAAATTTTGTTACAATTATTAATTACATCTTCATCTGGCGCCTCATCCGCCAGTACAAGTATAATATAGCAAGACTGAATGGACTTCAGTGCCTTCATATTGTCTGGATCCTGGAGGAGCCGTTCACGTAGCCCCGCCCACTTGGTACGAGGAAGCCCAGTGAAAGAGGACACATATCCTTCCTCACTTACATCATCTGATAATATAATAATAATAATAATAAAGGGGGAGGGGCTGAATTATATACCTCCTGCCATCTCCACTACTTGTTCCAACTGTTTCTTTATGAGTGCTGGAGGTAATATAGATCCACTGGATGTACGACACTTGACCTCAAACATTTGACCTTTCCTAGAAATAGCACGAAATGAAATGGATAATGCAACATTGCTGCATGCATGAGTCGGCCTACAATACTGAGCACTAACCTGAATACAACACAATGGTCAACAGTCTTGGAATTATAGTGCTTGATAGTATCTTCTTTCTTACCCGGAATACGACAGGTACACGTGATATACTTGACAGAATCCATACAGAATGGAACGAGGTTTTGGGCCAACATATTCTTCCATTTACCTTGATGGAACTCAACCATGCCACTGAGAAGGAAAGGAGAGAGGCAGGGAGAAATGGTGAAAAAGATCGAGAGAGGAATGAAGAACGAGTAATCACAGAAAACAATTAAACTTAGTCTTACCGTATCCCACAGTACATCATCATGGCAGCTCGATCCAACTGACTGGATGATTTGGGATGACGGCAACCCAGGGCAAAATAATTAGAATTAACTAATGAAGAACAAATAGCAAATTAATCAAGCTATGTTCATATGCAGGCCTAGCAATATTTTTTACAAGATATTGGTGTCCTTTGTCGGAGGTATATGAACTTAATCCACCAATCAGCCATCCAGTTTCTGCTAATCCAGGACCTGCCATGTGAAAGGAGATGATACACATACAACAACTGACCACCACATGCATTATGCTAACAACATTTTTTTTTTCAAATGTCAAAAGCACTTTATTTTTCTATAGAGTTTGTGTATTCAACAATTCAATGGCAACAAATGATGTATAGTTATTGAATGGTAAAAGGTCAAACTTTATTTGCCAAGTCAGCAAAATTAATAGGACTGACCTTAACTTTAGATAGTAGTGGAGTTTCTTCCCTCCCTGTTTCTTAAAGTTCTTTACAGCCTATAGAATATATAAAGCAATTCGATAATGAAACAGCAGGTGAAAATACTGCAAGCAAACTGATTGAAATTATGGCTTAAAGACCTCCAAAGCTAAAGGTGTGAAGGATCGTTGTTCCGAGACTGATGTTCTTGATTGAAAAAAAAAAAAAAACGGCAAAAATGCATACCCCTTGGTGGGCACAAATGCACGGTAGCAGAATATAGATGAGGCTTTACTAATTTTTTTTGCCGTTTATAATTACCAATAGTTGATTGATGCAGCAAAATTGATATAGCTTAATTTGAAAAAGTTCCTTCAGACCTTCACCCATTTTACTAAAAAAAACCTTTTCAGTGTCTTCAAATTCATCTTTACTCAGCAATGGTTTGACACACTCCAAATATCTTGTTTAATACAGAATAAAGCAATCAAGTTACGGTAGTAAACAAAACAAGCTAACTTTTGCAGTGTCTGGTCCAGTGAGGGTGCTGGAAGTCTGGGGAGCAATTGTTGGTAGTTCCCACCGCCCCAGTTCTTTTTCCCAACCAATACTAACATCAATAGATACCATATCTGTGAAAATAAAAGGCTAATACATGACAATATGTTATCATACAGATCTACTTTATTGATAGGATTCTTTGGGGTGAGGAACCAGCCGTTATAGCCCAGTAGAAATCTAACCACCATGGCTCGTATGAAGCTCCACGCAAACACCAATGTAATCCCAAAGATGAACCCCATGAAGGCAGGGGTTAGCGCAGTAAATGGCTGAACCAGCATCTCTGCTACTACATGTTTGAGGGAACTGGTGGATGCTCTTATAGCAATGGCGTAGTTCACGATCGCCCCTGTGCCGCCGAATAATAATACTTTCCCCATCTCTCATGCAGCAATCAATCCGTCTATTAAATATCGAATCAATCAAACAAAGAAGAAAGAAAAACAACTACACAGTACTAGATCTACTACTTCTGTACTAGCCTCGATAGACTAGCAGTCGCTCGCTAGCAGTAGATCTAGTTGACACATGCTGTATGCTGAGCTGAAGGTGTGTTGTTTAGTGGGTGTGTTGTAGTGACCTCCGGTGACCTTGCCTTTGAAATTTGATTATTAGACTATCACCCGGTACCCCTGAATTAAAAAAAAATGGCGGTCTCTGGCCCTTCTTCGTCTAAACAAGGATCCGTTTCTCCCCCAGAAAACATTATGGAGGAAAGGTTTTCTAGTTAGTACAAAATTATATTGTTGTGCTATGCAGTGATCGATCTATATAATAGGTCTAGATATTGATAGATAGATCTACACTGACTATGCATCTTGCAACTGGTCTGCAACTAGCCAGATTAGTGCGTAGACTACTGTACATATTAATTTTAGTAGCGGTTTATTTGCTTAGTAGTCTAGTCTCATGCATTTTCACAGCATACCAAAACAACAAAGTAGATCTATCTGCAATTTTAAAAAGTGGGAGTGGCTCAACCGCCCTTCTAGATCTATATCGTTCAATCCATTTGTGATTGATATGGCGAATCCATTTGGTGACGACGAAGACCAGATAGTCCGTGGAGATAGTAGCCATCAGAATAATGGAATAGCCACTGATAACAAAAGTAGTTCCATAATTCAACTCAGCTGCAGTATAAACTAACAGCAGACACTATTTATGCTTTGCTGATAATATTGTGTTTTTATCCGTGCAGGATCAAGATATGAACCAGTGTCAAGGTTTGCCCATAGCACCATAGTAGTGAAGGACAAGCTTTATCTATGGGGTGGATGGCAACGTGGATTTCCTGCAGTGCACTCCTCACCTGAGAAAACAGATCGATGTTTAAAGATGGACGTAATGGACCTAAATAAAGGGGAGTGGTCACAGCTGGACACATATGGCCAGCCTCATCAAGGTGTTCGTGGCTACGCTACAGCCACTATTGACTATAACCTGTATTACTTTGGAGGGTATTGCGGTCATGAATACTGCCGACATAATACTTTAAAGTGAGTTTGCATTTCTGTAGTTATAGTTAGAGCTGTAATAATAAGTATTCATTAATATAAACATTCATGATGGCATTGTTGCATCAAAACATATTTCACTTGTTAGCTTATATCACAGTATAGCCTTAGACTATGATATTTTATGCAGATATTTTTCTTTCTGTTTTGTTCCATAGATGTCTTGATACCACAACTATGGAGTGGAAAGACATTCCTTGCTCTAATCCTCAGCGTAGCCCAATGAAGAAGAACGCTTGTGGTATGGTAGCTTTCAAGGACAACGGTCGTGACTATCTGTTTGTGTGTGGAGGTGCTGGAATGTTGTGTTCAGCCAACGATCCTAAAGCTATCTATATGCCTTTTAAAGGGAACCCAGACAATGGTTGGACCAACGAGGTGCACATCTATGACTTAACCACAGGTTAATTAACAAACAAGATTAATAATAATGCGGTAGATATAAATTATAGTACTCTCTTTGCTCAACATCAGTTTATAGCCTTGCTAGTTTTAGAATATTAAATTTAAGTTCTGGAATAGAATCCAAATTTATTGTAATATGTCAAACAAGATCACCTTTTTAAGCACTTTTCCAATAGCTTGGTTATATAATAACTTGTATTTCTATTGTATTGCAAGTGTAGGTGACTGGACGAGCCCTGATGTAACAGGAGAGAAGCCTCCACCCTCTGCTGGGTTCACACTCACTCAGATATCACCAAACACAGCTGTATTCATAGGAGGGATAGATCCGTTCACTGAGGAGTGTATTTCGGACGTGTATAAAGTGGAATTGAAGGCAGACAGTGTGGTGAGGGATAGGGAATTATTGTGATTACCTTATCCAAGTTTATCACTATTTATCGTATGTAAGCTGTATATAGTATTACGCAGGTCATGTGTGCCTTTTACAGGTCATATGCACCTTTCAGGATAACTGTTGAAGTTACGTTTTATAAACTGTCACATTTTTCACATTTAATATTTATGGATTAACTAATCTTTTATTTTATATAGCGCTGGACTCAGATCAAAATAACCACACCCACTGATGCCAGGCCGAGAGCAAGGCACGATCATTCAGCAGTCTGCGTATCTGATATAACCACTGAGCCGTGTATCATGATTGCTGGTGGGCGGGACGTAAGGTGGCGTTCATTGGACGATGTATGGATACTGAGTTGTGAGAGTGGACAGTGGAGGAAGGTTACACCACTATCAATAAAATATTGCAATGTGTTTATTAGCAATCATTATAGCTTGATGTGCCAGAGGGCGTGGCTTGTCGTCAATACCACTCGCTGTCTTTGTTCAATATTAATAGTAGCTGTGGTTATGCTGTCATGTTTGGAGGAGTCAAAGAATGGATGAAAGAAACATCGATCGATGAGCAACCTATGCTGGCTGATACAACCGTCATTGAGTTAGGTAAAGGCTGTAAAGTATCTGTAGAGGATTGTCAGTCCATTGATTCATGAGTTTTTTTCTTTATCAACTTGGTATAGTTCGATCAGATGAAGGGGTGTGGTCAGTTTCTGCTGTCTTGGACAGTGTAATGCTATCAACTACTGAAGAATACAAGTCACGAATGATCCAGAGCTTGTTCAATATCTTGGGGAAGAATTTTGTGAAGAACTTTAAAGGCAGCAAGAAGAAAAGTTCTTCTGCGTTAGATCCAAAGTAAAGCAAACATGCTTACATATGCATAACTTGTTCACTATTGGTCTTTCTTTAATTCAGTTTTGTGTATCAACAAACGATATCGGACTTACAGCAACAAATATTATCAAAGGACGTTAAAGTCAATGATCTCGAGGCCGAGATTAAAGAGCTGACTCAGCAACTCGCAGCTGCGAAGGCTGAAAATACCAAACCCCAACAGGAGCAACCAGCGATACCCAACCAAGTACAGGAAAGCAGCAGTGCCACGCCCCCTAAGGCATCGCCACGCCCTCCTCAATCTCAATTGTCGTCTGCTGTATCGAGAGCAATCACAGCCGAGCAGCTCGCACTGGAATGCACTGAAGATGTGATCAAGCCTTATTTGGTGATGGCCTCTGACGTGGAGATATCCGGCTCACCCATACATAAAGGTGCTTACGGTCACACTGTGGTAGGGAAATACAGAGGTACCAATGTGGGGGCCAGGACACTGCAACAAGCTCCTTCCTCAGCATTCAGTAAGATGGTTTTGATGAGAGAGCTAATGAAAGCATCTCAGGCAATTCATCCCAACATCCATCTATTCCTTGGAGCAGTTGTCGATTCGGATGTTGTGATTATCAACGAATCAATGCCCACTAACCTCAGATACGAGCTAGAGAAGAAAGCATTCACCAAGCAAGACATCTTGCACATCGCAGGTGATCTTTCCAGAGGGATAACCTTTCTTCATCAGGTCAAGCCACGCCCAATTATACATCGCGGCATTTATACTCAAGCCATACATTTGGAACGTCTGGCCTTCAGATGGAGGGCTAAACTCTCCGATACGATATTGCCTAATTATTTTCACTTTACTACTGAAGGCCCGCCCATTATGGACCCGGCATATTGCCCACCAGAGGCTAACGAACCTGCTCAGCACACGCCCAAATACGATATATTCTCACTGGGTGTGGTTTTGATGGAAACGAATTGTCGTAAAATACCACCCAACACAGCTGAAGAACGAGAGAAGTTATTACAAGGAATAAAATGGTCGGCAATGGTCAGCCTTATTGGGGACTGTCTAGCAGAAGAGCCGTCCGCCAGACCATCAGCTGATAGAATAATCGGTGCACTGGAACAAATACAAACAAAATGAAATCCTTTTTTTATTGAAGAAAGTTTTATAATTAACAGATTTTTTTTAATTGATTTTTTTTTTATTTTTTTAATAATAGTGCATATTTTAATAAAATTTTATGAAATTGTACCTCGCTGCCTAGCCTTCGGGGCACATTATCTAGGATTAAACAGTCAGCTGATAGCAACCTGATCTTCGATCCGTTGTACGTAAAACAGCTACTAAATTTAGTCTCCAATTTTACCAAGGCCGAGGCCAAAGACTTGGCTTTAGTTCTAAAAATTTAATATGTTTTCCAAATTCTTCTCTTCAAGTAAGTCACTATAGTCTGTCTAGACTAGTAGTACGTGCATGCATTAGTATAGAGTCTACAATATGTTATAATGCAATAAATCATCCAGCCTCCCACGGCATAGTCTAGATAGTTGCTCCCACTATATTCTTATAAATGTGATCCTTTTATTTTATAGAGAAACACAACCCAAAACCAAGATGGGGTCATTCATCAGTTACCATTGGCAATAGAATGATTGTTTGGGGTGGCACACACTCTGGTCTTCCTGAGGTTCACACTAGCGAGCTCAAGACCAAGTTGACCTCAGTACTTGAGGTATTTGATGTAGAGAGTGGACGTTGGGCACAGGTGACCACCGTGGGTGCACCCCCATTGGGTGTCAGGGGACACTGTTCCACGGTCATTGATAGTGATGCTTTTTATTTCGGAGGATTCTGTGGTCACGATTGGTGTAGACACAACACCCTCCATTGTTTGGACACTGTAAACTATGTCTGGAGGCTTGTGGAACCCAGTAACCCTATCAAAGGACCCATGAAGAAGTCTCGGTGTGGTATTGTGGGTTTTGCAGACGGTAATAAGCAATACCTTTGTGTATTCGGTGGTACCGGTCACCTCAGCCATGCTAGCCAAACCAATGCTACATATATTCCTTGGAAAGAGAACCCTAACTGGGGTTGGACCAACGAAACTCATATATTTGACTTCGAAACAGGTTTGTACATGCCACCGCATTACCGGCATACCCCCTATATCCTAATATGGTAATGGTTACGGTATGGTATGAAATAGCAGACTATATGTGCATTAGTTCCTTGTCCCTTTACACAACCTCAGCATTCCTCACTTCAACTTAAACAATGCAGTCACTACACAATATATATAATCATTATTCAACCTGTTGATTTATGATAAACTAATTCATGCCCTGACATGTCCCCACAGGTATGCCTTATACAGCAGTGTATGGTATGCCTTATAACAGCAGCAGTATTATATATACATACCATAAAGTATGTCCTGCTGTCCTGGTATTTGCTTATCAGGTTTATCATATCTTGCTCATGACTGTGTGTGAATTTTTGCTTACGATAGAGTACAATACTCCCTTCATAATTGCATCTTCGTTACCTCCAATATCTGCCATATAGGGGAGTGGCTGACACCCATAGTAATGGGGGATGTCCCACCCGCATGTGCTGGGTTCACTCTGACCAGAATATCCAGTGATTCAGCCGTACTTTATGGTGGGTTCCAGCCTCAGTTAGGTGGGTGTGTCAGTGACGTGTTCATGATGAAACTGACCAGGAACAGAGTTGTAAGTATTATAAGTACTATAGCCTCATATGTAACATTATATTATTATTTATAATAGCAATGGTCTAAGCTAACCATAGGTGGATCGGATGAGGATCTCCGTTCTCTAGTATCTAATAGTGATATTGATTACCATCGTCCGGTTGGTAGACAGGATCATACGTGCGTCAGCATCAGTAGCCCATTATACGGCCATTCTAAGACAACACTGATGATTATGGGTGGGCGTGACCCAGGCGGTAACACACTGAATGACTGCTGGTTACTGGATTTGAATAATCAAGAATGGCGTCAGGTAATAATACAATAATGCATAATAATTTTATAGCATTTTTTTTTTACTTTTGTATTTCACATTAATTTTTTTATTGATAGGTGTTTTATCTAGAAACGATTGCTTATCGGCACTTTCACTCCACCTCAGCTTTTCACCTCACCCCTACATGTCTTCTTGTGGTGGTATTTGGTGGGGTTAGGGGTTGGGTGTATGGTAAATCATCAAAACACCAGCCCGCTATATCGGCTACCACTATCATGGAAGCCAGTGAGTCTGACTCCTATATTTTAATGGTCACTATAGTTTTAATTATTATTACTATCACTATTATAGGTGATGTTACCTCAAATGGATGTTGGGATCTGCGTGTTGTGAGGGACGAATTCGACACTGGTCCTTCCAATGAGTATCTTCAACTTATCAAGCAAAGCCTGACCAATGATATGCGACTAGGCAAGAAGAAACAAATCCTTCTAGAGGAACCACAGCAACCCATTTTAGCTATAACACCCGACGGAAGTCGCTCGTCAACCCCTTCTTCAGTTGCCAATAGCAGAACTCCTGTGAGCATTTACGAAGACAGAGATTCGTTTGATGAACAGCAACAGCGAGCATCCTCATCGAGTAAGGAGGACATCGATGGACGTGTATCCAGGATCGATAATAGAAGGAACAGTCCTGCCCTTACTAGTGGGGTCAATAACAGGAGAGACAGTCCTATCTTTACTGCTGGGGTCAATAACAGGAGAGACAGTCCTGTCTTTACTGGGGGAATCGATAACAGAAGAGATACTCCTGGGGGAAGCAGTAATAATTCACCACGTAAACCGTCCTTGCAACATAGCAATCAAAAGGCCCCGCCCTTACCTCCCAAGAGCCCTCAACACAGTCTTGATGAAACACCACCCTTACCAGCAAAAAATTTGGAAAATAATTCACCAATTTTCGATTGTGATGAAGTTCCTCCGCTGCTCCCTCGTAAAAGTCTACCAAACAGTTTGGACCAATTGGCGCCTCTTCCACGTAAAGCAAGTCTAGTGATGCATAGTGAAATAGAACCACCCCCTATACCGCCCACCAGACGATCGTCGCTCAGCTTGACCAAGATCCCTCCATTACCACCTAAAGTTCTCCCAGGAGAACTCCCTCCATTGCCTGCTAAACATCCTCCAGCCACTACAGCAATCAATGACGGCGCAGAGAAACCCCCTCCCCTGCCCATTAAACAGAAACACAGAGCCAGTCCAGATAATGACTTAGACATCAGTGGAAGCACCTTGGACCTGGCTAAACACAGCAACAAGCATAAACCATTAGTCAGTAATTACGTATATAGCTCCGCCCCTAGTGTTGCTCATAGAAGCAGACGGGAATCAAGAACAGAGAGTCTAGACCAGAGCATGACTGATATACCCTTACTGATGAACCTCAGGGATAACGATAGACAGATCATACAGAGTCTGGAACAGCAACTGGCTGTGGCCATTAGCAGGGGTGAAGAGATAGAGGAACAACTGCACAATGCTGTACTTAAAGCTGAGGAAAGAGCTGTCATGGCAGAGGAAAAGATGAGAGAAATGGAAAGCCAATTGCACGAGATGCAGGAGAAAGCTAAGGTATACAGACAGTCACTGGAACTAGCGCAGGCTAAAGTGTGTATGGCATACTCTGAAGCAATGCATAATTCAGATGATATCCTCAAGATGCAACAAGAAGCGCTCTTTGCTGAGGAAAGAGCGATATCTGCTGAGGAATCGTTATCCCGGGTTGAGAAGGAGAGAGACAGAGCAATAGAGGATTCCGAGAAGAGCTATTTGCTGACTTCGCAAATGGATGCCAAGATAAAGGAAATGGAGCGGCTGATGTTGAAGATAGAAGGGGAGATACAAATAGCCAACGATAGGGTGATTGAAGAGAAACGAACAAATGAACAGTTAAACAAAAAAGAGCTGGCCCAGTTATTGATCCCCCATGAGTGTATTCGACTGTTCCCTGAACCACTGGAAGCCACTGACAGCATTAATACATCAACAGATAGCACCAGTATCAATGGCAACAAGACTACAACAGGCTTTATACAGAAATCATCCGCTTTATTTCACGGTTCTAAAGTAACCAAGCTGTGCTTCAGTGATTATATTGACGATGAAAGCGACCAATGGAACATTCTAAAGTCGTTGAAACCACTCTCCCAACTCAGGCACCCAAACATAGTACAGTTTATCGGAGCCACTACTGACATCTTGGAGAACGACGGGGAATCATCGATTGCTACTGCCTCTGGACGTATTGATAGCTGTGATGACCTATCTGTTAGTGTAATGAGTTGTTCTGTTACAATACTCGTGGATTACCTGCCCACCAGCCTTGACGGTCTATTGAGACAGAACAAGGCGTTCACAAGCACTCAGATGGTGTCCATTTCACATAACATACTATCAGCATTGGTGTATCTGACGATGATCGAATTGTATCCATTCGTGAACACAAAGCTTCGACTGGAAGATATTCTCCTCGAAGAGTTTACCCATCATTCAACACAGGTTACTTGTTACCGGGCCAAGCTATCATTTATAGAACACGTGGTGTTGAGCGCTTCGGTTGGCGACAAACTTGCTAGCATAGCTGATCTTACAATGAGCTCGGTTATAAAGGACTTTGGCTATATTTTGCTATCAATGATACTTGGTAAACCTATACAAGATGGTGATGATACCAATGTTCCTGGTATAAAGCTCGAGGACGATAAAGATCCATTGAGACAACTAGCCTACAGGTGTATTGAAGACTATGCTATTCTTAATCTAAACGATTTATTATCGGATTTACATACCCTCGTATAGTTTATTTTAATGACATGGTTTTAGTAGTTTTATTTTGACGAGTTGATATGGCACACATTGAATTATTTTATTTTCATTGATCATTAATTTTCTTTAATTACCGTAATTTTTTTTTTACAATAAAATCAATCCAAAACAATGAAAAAGGTTTGGTAATGGTTAAATAATTAATGTAATTATACTCAATGGTGTACACGGGTATGCCCCTATTCATTATTACAATGATGATGTCAAGTCCTTGAGTAGCTTTTGATATGCCACATTGGATACTGTCTCCCTATTGTCTCCTAGCCCCGCCCACATACCAGTAGCACCAGCCGTAGGCTATAATAAATTATTTCGTAATAATAGTATTAACATACTGCTTCATAACTATACACATTATAGTGACCTTGTTAACATCTGGGGAGACTGGATTATCAACATAGTTAAGACAGTTCACAAATTGCTGATAATCAATATGTCCTTCATCATTGGTAGCACAGCTAAAATGCAACAAAATACCAGTATAATTATATGTACTGTTACTGTACATGTTCAATGCATACTTCATTAGCGATGCCTGGATTAGTTGATCAGACAGGGGCAGTCCCTCTATTCTACAAACGTGCTCCATTTCTTCTTTACTGATATAACCATCTTCGGAAGGTTCTGAGGAGTTTTTGAATGCTGACAAGAGTTTCCTAGGAGAGGCAAAAATAATAAAAATGAAATAACAAGAATTATAATTATTTTAGTTTACCCAAATTGTGTGTAATTATTCTTCCTCAAATCATCTTGCATGATCCTGATCAGTGATGACAATGGAGGACCCTTCTTCTCCCCATATTCTCTACCAAGTGTAAGGATTTCATGTTCGTTCAACAACACCTGAGCCAAACTCTTAACCAGTGCCCTAAACCATGAGATGCAAGGAGTTACATGTGACCAGTACATACAGCTATAGTATTGAACACTGTAATGATTAATACCTGAATCTCCCGTATGGTAAATAGCCTGTGTTCTCAGGGTCACCTGAACACAGGGCTGCTCTAATCTGGTCCACATGAGCTGTGGCTGGCCCCTTTAATTTAGCCAATATTAATTGTACATTGGAATGAGGGAATGATTCAGGATGGGTCTCCATGTATCGCAGTGCATACTCATCGGCATCGATTATTGTGAACTTGAAATTATTGAACATCACTTCAGCACCAACGTATAGATTCTTAGTTATAATGAAATTAATTAATTAATTAATAAAATATTCACGTTATCTGCTAATAATGTGGGACATACTTCAGCATGGTAGTACACTGTTGAATCAGTACCATGCTTTAATACACGACCTCGTTCAAGGAATTTCCCTCCAATAATACCTATGGATTCCATAACAATAATTTACCTACACTAACATGTACATATGTATGTGCATGTACTTGTACTGGGCATACATTCATACATATTTAATAATTATTTAATGTACACATAATTATAGTACATTATAAATTCACCTGAGTTTCTCATTGGTGGTTCAAACACGGCAATAGTATCATCGGATAGATAGTAAAATATTATAAACTGCCGGTCAGCATCGGATGGTTTGGATGAACTCATGGTGGCCACAAATCGTAACACATTACTCTCCAGCCCCTGCCTGTGTAATATACATGTAATATTATTATTATTATTATTGATTAATGTATTCTGTACATGTAGTATGCTGCATTGGTTTAGTGTTGAGTATACCTGTCCTTTTCCATGAATTTGACGAAATCCTTCCGTGGTGGTTTGGGTATCAATTGTTGACAGGAGGCCAGCGAGTCTTCTTCTGATCCGAATCCATTGTAAGGTGGTATCTCTCGCTGTATGTCACGGGGAGTCAGCTTTTGCACTCGAATCGGATCAAATGAGTCTAATATATTAGCAACCAGTAGTATGAAATAGCATACAGTGAGGCAATTATTGATATTGTTGAACTTACCAACTCCATATTTGGTTTGATAAAAGTTCTTAGTGAAGTCGTCAGCATCACAAATGACTACTTTCCTTCCCCATGCATTGATAACAGCACCAATGGCTAGATCACTCTCGTGATAGAACTCAGTATGGACAGCACCAGTCTAGTGGGGTAATGTCCCATCAATCAATCAGTTTAATTACTTATTGGCATCCAAGGGTTATGTTCACATGTAAAGTACGTAATGTACAGCAAGTTAACCTTGAGTGCATCCAGTATATAACGTCCACCATTTCCGGTTGGTCCAAAAACATTCAAAACAGTTCGTTTGGTTTTAACACCAGGTTGAGGGACTCCGGGAGGGTTCTATATAACATATGATATTAGTAACCAAGATGATGGCAACTTAATCTACATTGACTTTACTTTGGGCAGTTTGGCTCTGTGAAGGAACATTGGCTGGGCGTCTCTACCAGCATTGGGTGGTATCTTTTCTTGTATTTCAATAGTGTCATCAGCAAGGAAATAATGAAGAACAAGCTGTCTCGAGTCACCAAACATACTACACATGGATTAATGGTAACAGTGCTATATCATTTCAATTCAAAGCTATAGTAGTATACCTGTCTGTATCATCCCAATGACAGAAGAACCTCAACACTTGGCGATCATATTCAAGGAACTGTTGCAGTGTGTCTACCTTTTCATAAGGTCGTTGAGGCTGCATGGACGCTAACATCTGTTAGTTATTATACAGAGGATAATAATACACTGCACTAGGCTCTGACAGTGGACTATAGTGGGCATCACTTACCTTCTTCCTGTATTGAGTATAGGGGTCATTGGGAGTTTCTTCACCCTCATCAACTTTTATCCCAATCTTGCGAAGGAAGTTTTGTGTGAATTGATCACAACCCTAAAGTAGAGAAGATAGTCATCATGTACAGTACATATCACCATTGACTTACAGTGATTCGAAATTCTTTAGAATAAAACAATACGTTATTGCCAACATTCAAGTCCTCGATAGTGTAGTGCTGTGTATCATGTGGTGCAGGGAGTGGAATCCTGTGTCTCCGTATCAGAGTACCTTTCAGTAATGATAAAATTTCTTTTCAATTCACAGCAGCTGTTAGCTTAGAAGTATTATAATACTACCTTGAGGTATCCCGCTGTTTTCAATAACCCCTTCATTCACTTGTATACTGTCATCTTCAAGATAAAACAGTATCACACAATCACGGACTCGGTACTTCTCTTCTCGTTTCTCCTCAATGGGTTCTTCAAAATAAGCATAAAACCTAAGAACCTGTCAAGAAAAAGAGAAAGAGTTTACTAGCTGGATAGATTATTATCATGGATTATAGTATGCTTAAGCTATTTCAACATGTGTTTAACCACCTGTCTATCAAAGGCAACCCATGCAGGCTGCCCTGTACCGATTCCTTCAGGATATGAACTCCTTCTGTCTGGGGCTGCTTGATCAGGTAATCTTTCACCACCTGCACAGATAATATAAAAAGAACAGTTATTAACAAATGACAGTAATAATAGTGCAAATTTAATTACTGTAGTGACCTATTCCTGGTTTTGCTCCTCCGAAATTCACAGGTACATCAGCATTGTAGTCAAAAAAATGGGACTTGTGAAACTTGGATTTACCAATCTAAAAATGAGACCAAAATGGATAAATCCCAAAGAAAATATCATACTAACTTACATTTTTGTCAAAACTATTACCAGGCAAAAAAGGAAGTGCCATAACTTAGCGTTTCATCGATCAATGGGCTTGCAGAGTGATAAAGAATCGTTAGAAATTATTAGTTGTCATGGTAACGATAAACCACGCCTTAAATTAAACCGTAAATCTAATTATTCGAATCCTGAGTCATTTTGCGAGGCAAAAGACCTCAACTTACATTCACAAAGAAGCTGACATTTTCCTTCTTTTTATTCTTCTTCAACTGAAACTACCATTGATACAAGTGTTCTATTTCCCGGAGAAGAGTTAGTTGGAGTAGAAATTTACTTAAAAAGCTGATATAGTTGATTATAAATGAGTAGAGATTTTTCTCGTAATGGAGTTTCAAGTCTAGAGCAGCAGGTATGGTTGGCTTGGTCAGGGTGGTGTTTTGAGGTGCTCATGTTAGTAATTGTTTTGTTTATTTGACAGGTTGCTGATCTGGACTTGTCAAAAGACTCAAAAACTGGTAATTATTCAAGAAAAAACCAAAGTGAGTGCATAAACCAAAAACATGGTTTGTGTTCCCTTGTGCCTGTATGTAAAATAGTTGAAAAATAAGAATTCCATATTGACACTTTTAACTTTAAGGTAACAAAAAAAGAATCTCGTGAGAAAAATTCAAGCTGCTAATTGACCTAGCTTATTCTCCAAAATTATTATCAGTTATTAGTTATAGTCACATGACCAATGGCCAATGAAAACGAGTATAATCGGTCACGTGTAAGTGGATTATATCGCAATAGTGACGCGTTAGTAGTTATTAAGTATGGATTAACAAATATAATCCACAGTTTTTTGCATGCAAAAGAGTACGAAGAGTGGATTATGCGATTTAATCCACTATTAAGGTTAGTGACACAATGTGACGTGTAGTAAAGATGGAGAATCTACTTCACGGGTGACGAAGGAGTATCACGGACAGTTTAAGGCTCCAAAACACTTTTTAAAAGCTCTTACTTGA
>JAYJLX010035434.1:0-16401 GCA_036873525.1 Chalinula nematifera | reverse complement strand
ACATGTAAAATTTGCGTACGTAAAGTTGCAATTATTTCACTTTAAAACATGGGCGTGTCCGCCAATTGTTGGACATGACCAGCTGTAACAGAGATCTTGGAAGAGAATGGAATACACATGTGTTTGCTCCCACCCAATACCACTGATAAATTGCAACCACTAGATGTAGCAGTTAACAAACCCGTGAAAGACTTCCTTCGACAGAAGTTTCAAGAGTGGTATGCTTATGGAGAAATCGGAAAACAACTACAGGATGTTGATGACGTTGAAGAAGCTGCACTGGAACCTATCAACTTATCCCTTCCATTATTGAGAGAGTAGGGTGCTAAATGGCTAGTTGAAATGTTTGACTACATCACTGCTAATCCATCCATAATTGTCAACAGTTTTGTGAAAAATGGAATTTTATGAGTGCTGAGCAACGATGACGAGGGGGAAACCGACAATTCAGAGGAAGATGATTTAGAAGAAACAAGTGGCACAGATGACGACTTGAGTGAATATGAGGACTACTGAGATTTTAAGTACTGTTATTATGAGCAGTATATTTTAATTTGTTATAAAATGTAATAATTCCAATGTTGATTTATTTTAATTAAAGTGTCAATAATAATGTAAACAACAATAATTAATATAAAATTACAAGCAATATTATTGGTTTGGAATGCATTTTTTAAACTTTTTTATGATCTTGGAATCCCCTTTGAAGAACAGTCGACCAAGGAACTTCAAGTCCTCCTTGCTCGAGATTAGTAGAATATCGCCGTCTTCCTGTCACCAAGCACTTGATTGTTCCGCCTCTTCTCAGAAAAAGAGCCGGAGCACACCGTTGATATTTTCCTTGGCAAATGATGCACAATAGTATTATTCCGTAAAGTAGCTACAGCAAATCTATCTTTATACTATTGCCTGGTTGTCGAACACACTCAAGCTCGTCTCCTATATTGGCTTCCCAAGTATCCTTATAGACATGGTATCCTCGTATACAAGTTTCCTTCTCGATTTCTTTCATCTTCTTGAGCCGCCTTGTCTCACTTGTCACAGTGTAGGGCCTCGATCGTCTTGCTTGTTTCTTGTTCGATAAGTGGGATTTGACAGAGTTAAGTTATTAGTTATTAATAAATTCATTGTTGAAAATTTTTTGCAGCGTTAAATTTTCGTAGAAGTATTGGCCTACGATTTTTTACAACATGAAAATTTAAACAGCAGAATTTTTTAATGCGAATATTTCCCGATTTACGGTATGTATATACTACATGTATATATATGTATTATATATAATATATTCTGTTCACATTCAGGAGTCATGCACCTCCAGTATTATCTGGAAGTATTATGTTTACGTAAAATGCATATTTGTTGTCTAACATTATTGGGGCGAGCCCCACATGTACTAGTCAAAATCGTGTATGTGTGTGCATGTGTAAGGGTCGACCAACATAAATTCACAAAAACATGTATTATCGTAATAGATCACACATGCATGTATACCTGAGCACGTTTTAACAATGGCTAAGTAAAGTCAGCTTCGTGAACAACTACCTGTTAAGCTATTGTCAAGAGATCTGTTAAACTAAACATGTAGCTGTCCTGTTTGCCTAACCAACTGAAAAAAAGTTTTGAACTTTTGATGAGATCAAATTGCAGATTGGTGTATATAGTGGATTCAAGCTCGAATACATGGCTTGCGCAGATATTGATCCATCATCTACACAGTTGTTCTTGCTATCACTATAGTCTTGAATATACAAGTTTTCCAACCCCAATAAAAAAAACAAAATTACTTGATTTTATCAGAAGTCACCCATTTCTGGCCATGTGATGTGGTTAGGTCTATATTTTCATATAGACCTGTGGTTAAATTTGCTATAGTTTATTCTTTCATAATTATATCGTATATAGTATGGCTGCATGGTTTATGTATGAAAATATAGACCTGCATGAGGGGAAGGTCCTCGGATGTGATATAGGCCTTGCAGGGCTCAGCCTATATCCTCAGACCTTAGCCTCAGGTCTATATTTTCATATATAGTCCTGGCAGCCGTACTATATAATATTATATATATTGCACTACCGTACAATAAATATTTGTTATTATTACTATAGGTTGCTCGCTTCAAAAATTTTACTGGTAAGTTACTTTAATTAATAATCATGTGTGCATGCAGTACACTATACTTCCCATCTTTTCAAATAATCTTATTTGTACTATGGCGGGTTGAGAGTAAATCAAAGGCACTGCCTGCTGGAGTTTATAAATAATACATGATGCTTAGTTTCTAAGTATACTCAGCACAATTAAGCCACTCCCTACCCATAGTACAAACAAGATAAAATTTAAACAGGTATACACACTTGGCAGCTTTTCATTAGAATAAGCCTTCCTCTAATGAAATAGCTGCCTCCATGCACAGTTAGAAATGATGTGTTTTATATTTATAACACACCTATGTGTTCAAGTGCACTTTAAATGTGACTCACCACTCATGGTAACTTTTTTTTAACTTTCGTTTTCTGAGACAGTGAATGTCACTATAATTATTGTTCCAATTTTTTTATACACATTAATACCAGAATGGCTCAGTGCACACAGTGCATGCAAGCTATTCCTGATGGCATGAGGAAAGTGTAGGCATGTCTCCTCTCACTGCAAATACCAGTGAACTTTGAATATAATTAATGAAAACTAACCACATCCTCTAAGCCGAGCATGCGCATTACAGCATTCAGTAGGAGATACTAATTGAACGAAATTAATCTGAATCAACAAATAAGCAAAAGTCTTTACCATCATACACACAAACTGTTCATTAATGTTGATTAATATTAACAGATACATGTAATCAATACAGGTTCAAGCATGTACAACAAGCTAATTATAACGGCAACAATCTACGCCCCTAGGTAACCAAATGCTGGGCCAAACTATAAGCATTAGAAATGAAAATAGCAATGAATAACATGAAATTCCCTATTGAACCCATGCACTGAGAAGGGTAGGGACTGGGAGTGAACATTGTGATATGCTCCCTTCCTCATACAATCAGGAATAGCTTACATACCATGAGCACCATTCCTCCAGAGCCACCATGCAGAATCATAGTTCTTGTTTATGCAGACCCTGAAGCCAAAACGAGGTTGATCGCAGGTTCGGACATACCTTTAGCCTTGAGGGATCTCCTGATATGTTGCATCCTACCAGCATCTGGCCTTTTCTGACAGAGGAATGCATTCCATTCCCTGAGGGGATAACAATAAGTCCTCCTCCTCTGGGAGGAGCCTTGGTAGATCAATGATCAAGTGCATGAGAGCTGGAAACCAGGGTTGTGACAGCCACAGGGGAGACATCAAGACCTTGGATGCTTTTTCCTCTTGTACTTTCTGAAGGCATCTGCTGGTAATCAGTGTATGAGCATGCATTGGGTGTTTGCAAAGCCCTTTAGGCCCTGAAGAAAAGCATCCACTGCCTCTGCCTCTGCATGGGTTTGGAAGCCAACTGAAGTAACGAGTTGTCTGTATTGTCCTGTACGAGAAGCGAGCAAATCCACTTCCAATGGCCCCCATAGGTTGTCGATTGCTTTGAAAACTCGAGGATTTCATTGCCAATCACTTATATATGTCCACCACTGATCTGGAGAGGGAGCCTGCTCATGTGGTCAACACACTTGGCAAGTGACCTGCAATAATGAAACAGTTCCTCGTCAGACACCACTCCCACAACCTGGAGGCCAACTCCTGGAGTTTCCATGATCTCGTCCCCCCCATGCAAGATGGTTGATGTAAGCCATGGCTGTTGTGTTGTCCATGATGAACGCTTTTACTGCCATTCAGCTTGAGTGAATTGACTAACATCGGTGGTTGTTGCGTAGACGCAGGAAAGGTGTGACTGTGTGTCCACTGTGCAGATGTAGAGCCGCTAGTAACTCTAAGGCATTTATGGAAATGTTACTTTCTGCTGGGGACCATGCCCCTCCAATGTCCACACCTCCTAATGTCGCTCCCCAACCTGAAAGGAAGGCATTTGTGGTAATCTCTATAGAGGCGGGATCGCTGCAAAATGGGCTGACCATTTGCCAACTCTAAGTGGTTATTCCACCACTCTAGGTCGCTGCGATCTCCTTGGGATAACTCCCCCACTCTTCCACTTCAATGGACAACTTAATTGGTGTTTCAAATACTGGAGTTCCCGATAATTTAGTGGTGCTGCATGGGAGAATTGCTGGAATAACAGCACTATAAATACCCAACTATCCGGGCGAGCTGTCTGCCTGTGGCTTGGCCTTGCTGTAACATTACTTCGGCCTCCTTGGTGATTGCCTTTAATTTCTGACGGGAAAGAGAAAGAGCAGTAATTATTTGGACTGAGTCCACCTGAAAACCCAAAAAGACCAGAGGGTGACAGGATTCCAGGTTTGACTTATGTTAAGTTCACCAGGAAACCCAGACCGTCCAATAGATCCAGGGTCATTTGGCGGGTCTCCATCAAGGTCTCCTTGTCGCTCCCAAGTAGTAGCATGTCATCCAGATGAATAACTATCCTTATACCCTGTTCCTGGAGCTTTGTAAAATATTCTTGGGACTGTAGTCAAACCGAAGGGAAGACAAGTGAAGTGTAAGAACTCCCCCGGCCATAGGAAACACGGGTATTTCCTGTGCTCTTTTGGCAATAGGTATACCATCAAATACAAGTCCTTGAGATCGATCTTGCAAAGGTATACCCTTTTTGCAGCAAGTGCTTCACCATAGAGATACCTCCATCTTGAAGTGTACCAGGGGCTCAGATCTTGTTCAGCCCCTTCAGGTTTATTATGAGTTGGCGTTCTCCACCCCTTTTTGGGACCATGAAAAGGGAGGAAAGGAGATCGATTTGATTCGCGGAGACCTTCAAACTATAGTCTGTTTAAGTTCACTTGTCGCATGCTTTCGCGTTAATAACTCGGCAACCGTACACGCTATTGTCACGGGACCAACACCAACGTGATCCCCGCCTTCTGGCGCATCTAGTCATATATATAATTATCATGTAGCATTTAACTATCTACCTGAACCATAAAATCCCATACAAACAAGTAGGAATAGCTTTAACCACGCTGGAATGTAACTCACAGTAGCTGGGCACTTGAGATAAGTGGCTGTTAAGTACCATGTGATTACTTACCATAGCAACATAAACAATGCAACACCTCAAACTCAGTAAACAATTAAAATGTAGCATTATAATATAAAATATAGATCAGATATGACTGATTATACAATAATATAGTGTATAAGATTCAGAATTAAAAATGAGGTGGCCTCCCAGATTGCCATAATACACCGGCATTGTGCGGTCATCTCAGTGTTGTTTTTTTTTTCTTTTTTTTTGATATAAGTCTTCAGTTGGAAACAACCCGCCTCCATGCTTTTCTTCATGTATCCTACCGTTCAAAATCCACTTCAATTAGTTTTGTAATTAAGAAATGCAATACCTAAAAAAAAAACAGCATAAACTGTATTATCACTGATTGATCCAAGTCCATCCAACCATCATTACCACCTGCATGCAATATTGACACGACTACTTTACCCAATGGTTTTCTAAGGCCACCAACCGTACCACCTTGTGCTTTATGCTTTACCCACAGGCTCTCATGACTAACAATGTGAATTGGCCCATGTTTCATAGTCCAAATAGACGACGGAGACTCTCCTGTTATATACGTCTCATTCTCCTTAAAAACTTATATACATGTATGCCTATGCATGATTACATTTTGCATTGTTCATAAACATATCTTTGTCATACCTTTTTATATCTAAACCCTATCTTCTTTAGTACTTTCCACAATCAAAATACGCCCTCCATGAAATAAGCCCAACTCCACCATCTTCTGCAATAACTCCTTGGATTGGAGTCATCTTACACCACAGTCAAATTTATCTGGATCGATACGTTTTCTATCCGTTCCATACCTCTTTTCAGGCGATACAAACTCTTTAACTTCCCAGATCATTTTTCTGTCTAACAAAGCACTTAACGGTGCTTTTACTTACACCACTAGCCTGAGACGTCTTCTCTGCCAACTGCAATGGTGTTCTTCCTCGCTCGGTCTTTACGCTCGTAGATTCATTTTTTATAGATTACACACACTACATTCTTTAAAATACTCCTCGCTCTACATCTTTTTGGTGTATTTGACGTGTAAACAAGTACAAAAACGAAGATTCAGAAAGATAAAGAAGATAAAATACTAAGATAAAGACAATTAAATGGCGGACTGCCCGTGAAAACCACTCGAACACGCGGTCTCGCCGCTCCCCCCGACTTTGGCCGCAAACATGCAACAAATTAAATATTTGTGACGACATGACTTCCTGTAGATACTTCCTGCGACTTCTGAACTTAAACAGGCTATAGTTCTTTTTGCCAATAGTTGGCCACTTTGGCACTGAATAAGAGCCTCTTCTGCCCTTGCGTACATGTATCTGGGTATTGTGAATTTCCTCATGAACTGGTGTAGAACATGGTTCCAAACGCAGGTTGGTAGCTGCTTGTATCACCAAACTATCAAATTTCCGCCAATTCCAATAGAACTATGAAAGCCTTGCAGCAAACGCCGGGCTTTATGCAGGTTTACAAGTCCCAACAGAGCTGTGCTGCTTGGGAGGGATGATGGCCTGATAGTGGCCATCACCTTCCATGGTGGTCCATCCCCTGATACCAGGGACTGAGAAGGGGATTCTGAACTTTCCAGCAAAGTGCTTCAGAGCCTCTGGGAGGTGCCAAGCCTCTTGGAGGTGCTAAGCCTTTCAATCTGGCCTTCGTCACCTATATAGTTCTGGCCTTGGGACTTCCCTTGACTCCATCATATCTGATGCTTCTGGCCTTTCTGCCGTCCTCCCTTCCCTTTGGGAAAGTACTGATTCTCGTGACGCTCTTGTAGGAGGGCCTCTCTGAGTGAAAAAACTGTTTCATCTGACAGAGTTTTCAATTCATCAGCCCTTTCCTTGATCGTATTCATGCACAGGGACTCTTCCCAGTAGTGAACTCCTCAGTCTAGAGGTGCTGCAGATTGGAGTGAATTCCCCTGGAGAATGCAACCACATGCACCTCTCTCTTGTTAACTGTGTATGAAATTTCCCCATTCCATTCACTGCCTGAGTCAATGCTGACTTCAGGTCTTTAATCGCAGGGGTCTTACTCCTAGACAAACCCTCTGGAATCGGGACAGGGGATCCGCACACATTGACTGCAGCTTCTTGAGGAATTTATCATGCAATGTTTACCATTTGTTTACCAGCAGGTTCATAGCAGGGTCTAATGCACTAGGCTTCCACGACTTCGGAGGGGGAAACTTCTTCAGCCAACCTGCCCTATCCGAGTTAGACACCGGCTTCTCCACAGCTTTATCACACAATTGACTCACCGAAGGGTGGAGGGTTTCTGTATCGGTGGATCTGCTGAATATCCTCATCTTCCTCTGGTTCTCAGCCAGAGTCATGTGGTTTAGACTCTTCTCCCTCTCCACCCAAGCCGGAACTCCCTTTAAAGCAGCCCCCTACGGAAGGTTCTGAGCCTTTCTGGGAGAGATTAGGCTGGTGACTTAACCTTCTGCTGATAGACTTTGTGGCCAAGGCCAACAGTGGTCCGACCAGCTCCTAAACATATCTGGGGGAGGGCCCATAGGAGGTGGGTCCATGTATGGAGGGGCCCAAGGAGGGCGCAAAGGATTGGGCCCAATTAATGGAAATTCGGTCCCAAACCTTGAAAGTACCCATGTGGGGATGGAGGTGGCTGGGCACTGCCAGGCTCCTCCCAACTGGTAATCATGCTGCATGTGGATGCCAACCAGGCCCACCATTGTTTTTTTTATTATTAAAGTTGGCGCTGTTCAACTTACTGATATCTGATCCTAGAGCATCCAAAGCTCCTGGTGTGTTTGGTATAGCTCTGACGACCGCTGCTGGGTCCAATGAGAAAGACTGGTCAGTCTCACGGGGATTACATGTACTTCTATGGATAGAATTATCACAGTCCTCAAAGCGGGACATAAATTGAACATCTTATAGACACGCTGTTCGGAAAGAAAATAAAAGACAACAGCAATGATCGAAACTGATAAAATCCGAGCGACAATAAAACAATCTTGTTCGAAAAACACGGTGAGAAAAAACCTGAGTGAGGTGTTATGTGCATACTCAGAAGAGAGAGTGTGATTAGTTTTTATTCATTATATTCAAAGTTCGCTGGATTTTGAAGTGAGAGGAGACCTTCACGTTGTGATATGCGACCTTTTGATATAAAATAGAATAGTACTACATACAGTATGCTTTTTTTAGAAAGTGTACACACTGCACTGAAATTACTGAGTGTATACAGTGCAGTAATTACTGAGTACTTTCAATAGTACTTTATTCAGCTGCTACATGCTTAACAATACATTATAGCTGTTACTGTTTACAGTACTTTGACAGTACTTTGTAAGGTAATTCAAGTGTGGTGCATTTTTAATGACACAGAAACAGTATAATAATTATAGCGAAGCCAATGCGGTAACACCTTTGATATGCGTTCTGTTATTTTTAAAGTGTATTTGAACACATCTGTTTTAACTGGTGTGTATATAATATTCAATAACCTGTTCACACTGTAGTTTATCTCATATACAGATGTTAAGCTATTTAAGAATGCAGTTGCAAGGAAGGGATCAGTTACATATCTCATGGTACAGTGTATGCCATTTGGTCCCCCTCGTGTTGGAAAAACATGCTTATACAACTTATTGATCAATAAGCCTTTGCTAAGTGTACCTACAACTAAAAAGAAATTAGGTAGTGGATCACTGAGCACTGATGCTCTCACGGGTCGTACCATCATCAATGCTAGCGTGGGCTATCGAGATACAGCCAAAGCAATTGCAGCAACAGGCAGCACCTGGAGTGAGGTCCCCACCCTGGATGAGGAGATTGCAATGATGATTAATACCACAAAACAGCAATTTGGTAACGATGCAAGTGAAATGTCAGAAATGCTTCAAAGGAAGGAGGAACACTCATAAATGATTGCAGATCGATCATTAGAAGAGAAACAACTTCCCAACATGTCAAACGGAAATTCTGTTGATACACAGCAAAATGATGACAATTTGGAATCAGCCCAACTGGTGAATAAAAGGAAAAAAATGGTGTACGCAATTGCAGAAGTCGAATTGGAAGCCATAACAAATCCAATTACTTCTGGTAAAGTAAACGTTGACCAAGTTCAAGGCCTTTTAAAGGATTCGCTGACGATTTTCTATACTGACACTGGAGGACAGCCTGAATTCCAAGAGGTTCTCCCTGCCTTAGTGGCTGGCCCAACCATTTTCTTGCTAACATTTAGTTTGTTTATTCCAAAGGAAGTCAAGAGGTTCATCCTCCCCAACAAGTTTATACCATCAGATCCCTTGAATGCTTTATATCAAGTGAGATATCATTCATCTGATGAAGAGTCTTGTGTGGAGTACGAGAGTTCGTTTACAGTCAAAGACGTTCTCTTACAGTGCCTATCAAGCATAGCTTGCTTTAAAGATGCTCAAGTTAATCAGCTGGTTTTGAATGAGTCAGACATTACTCCCACACTCACTCGAGTGGGATCAGCCCCTCCCATCAGTGTACTGATAATAGGTACCCATCGTGATCTCGTACAGCAAGAAGATGTCAATAAAGTTGATCAGTTGCTGAGAGAGTCCCTAGTCAACGTTGACTTGATGGATAAGGGTTTGATTGAGGAATACGAATTCCAGAAGCAGTTGATCATACCAATCAATAACCATGATATTAGAGACGCTCAAAAGGTGAGACAGGTGTTGGAGCGGATCATTAGACGAGCAGATAAGAATGGTGAAAGCCCTTACAAGATTGAACTGCCCCTGCAGTGGTTAGGGCTGGAGCTGTACTTGCGGAAATCAGATCGCTCAACCATGAAATATTCGGAGTGTGAAGCAATAGCTCGTAACCTGGACATACCAGTGGAGGAATTGGGAAATTGCTTAAAGTATCTTCATTACAAAACAGGCACTATTCGTTATTACGATGGTGTGGAAGAGCTCAAGGACATTGTCATTATAAAGCCAAGTGTAATATTTTCTGCCATTACTCAATTGATCACATCAACATTTGTACCCGAGAATGTTAAAGGTGACATACAGCGTTACTTCACACAATATGGCTTGTTCAAACAGAGCGAAATACAGCACATCTTCACAGCCAACCAGCAATCACTTCAGCTGACACTTGATCAGTTTTTAGCCCTTTTACGCCATCTTAATATTTTGAGCAGAGCATACCAAATGTCATCCAAGTCGTCCGAAGGTGAGGAACAATTTGATTATTTCCTACCCTGTGCTCTGACACATGCTCCAGTAGCAATAAGTGATGAATGGGCTGATTTAGCTGCATTGTCATCCAATTCACTTCTCGTGTCCTTCAAAAGTGGATTCGTGCCGAAAGGTATTTTCAGTGGATTGCTAGCGTATTTTACTGGCAACTTCAAATGGGAGATCACATGTGGCAAAGATCGTCATCCTCTGCTGTATCGTAATCAAGCAACTCTCAGCATCCATCAAGAGATGTGCTCAGTAACAATGCGAGCTAAAGCCAAATTCCTCGAGTTCAGCTTGGAATTCTTCAAAGCAGAATCCTCTTTGACAAAAAGCATACCTGGATTTTATAATGTACAGGAGAAAATAGAGGAAGCCCTCACAATCGAGTGTAATACACTCAAATATGGCCAAAATTGGAAATTAGGGGTTTACTGCAATCTCATCAAAGAGTGCATAACAGCCTCTGAGCATGTAGCTGTAGTTGATGCAGTCACGAAAACAGGTTACTGTCCTGTATTTAAGAAGTCATTTTACCTCACAGACGATCAGTGCTGTTGGTTTACACCACCCACCACTCATCTAGGTTAACTTATTATAGTTATAATTAATGTGTGTATTGATTGCTATGATGATTATAGGGAACATCTCACCGAACTTCACTCATGAACCGGCAGCCTTTGACTACAGATATTTCAGTTACTCACAAGAAAGAGGACTGCTGCTTAGAAACAAAACTACAGAAAACAGGTGAATTGTATTGATGACTAAAGTGCATTCACGTTTGAGTTGAGGATTTACTCATTAGTATTCATTGGCAATTATTGTGCAATAATTACATTAATAATGTATTAAATATGGAAAGTACGTGGGTGGTGTAGTATCCATAATTAATGAATCTTCGATGAATGTGTAATGAGCGAATTCTCAACTCAACGTGAATGGACTTTAGTACTCATTGTTTTATTCAATATAATAAAATAATTAATTTATAATGCATTATTTGTATTATACAGTACCCAATGATGAACACACTGACATGCCCTTGTCTAAGCCGCCATACAGTGAGGAATCCAACCAACCCAGTACTGGTGCTACTGCCATGCTGACTGACCCAATCCACTCAAAGGTGAACCACTATTGTTCATGTACTAGTATATAGTGTTGAATATCCCAACAGTGTATGCATGTATTAATACAATATTCATTACACGTGATGGTGTATTTGTATGTGATTATAATGTATTGTTTATTCTAACAGAGCCGCTCTCCTACTCAACACAACCAAGGACAAGTATCAGGGAAACTATCAACTGACAAGTCATCAGGTATATTATTTTATAAAATTATTAGTGTGATGCCAGTATATACTAGTGCTGAGCAATACTATCGATATATGCAATGATCGTGATATGATTAAACTATTATCATGATTGTATTATTCTAATTAATCGATGACCATGAACAGACTGAAAATACTGATAACTTTTGAAGTGGTTGCAGCTGTGTCTACTAAAGCTTGTTGTTTGGATAGAAAAGAGCTTCTTTGTCAGTGAACACAATTGTTTTTTTGGCAGAAAACCTTCCATAAGCTTATTTTTAGATTAAAAATAACCATTTATTTCTATTCAAAGTCATGATGTTTATTATTTAATAAACGACGTTGACAATCGCAATACTATTCATATCGTGATATTTTTCACAATATTGATCGTGATAGTGATAGTTGAACTATCGTCAGCTCTAATATATACATGTACATGTATATTAGGGTGTGTTGTCCTGCTATCAACTGATCATGTATGTGTTATCATTATTATAGATTTGGACCATTTCAAGGCCTTCAATCTCTTATGTAACAAGTCAGCACAATGGAACAAAATAGGACGTGAGCTGCAAATCGATCCCAATTATCGTGAAACCCTCCGTAGAGATGTCAGTCTTGATGCAGAGGACTGTTTGGAGATGGTGATAGGTAAATGGCTGGAGTCATCTACTCCATCATGGGACCAATTCATCACTGCATTAAGGAATTTACACTATAATGATATCATCACACAGATAGAGGAGCAGTATAAGTGATCATCATCCATTATATTGGACAATACAGACCCCCGCTGTAAGATACCCTACCCACTACATTACACTATATACAATGCACTTACATGTATATTAATGCACAGATTACATTATTTGTTATTTTAACTGTATCATTTCTTTTTCTCCATGTTCGTTGTTTGCTTTCAACTTAAAAACTTGATGCTGATTGCAAAGTGTTGCGGAGCTAATAGTTTTGAAATTTCTCCTATGGATCACTTTAATTCTGTCGTCTTAATAGAGGAATTTAATCTACACTATGACAATATATTTTCTTTATTCTGCATAATTATACATCAATGGTGTGTAACTTTTCATTTACTAATCATTTTTTCATAATTCATAATAATTATTATTTTTAAATATTCATATTCCAATGATATCTTAGATTTTGATATTAGTTTTAATTATTTTATTGTTTTTAGTAGACTCGTATTTTTATTAAATGATGTATTATAATAATTTGATGATCATTTGTAATTAAATTTTTTATAGCATAATTATTATGTTGTAGACTCTAACCTCTTTGAGTGATTTTTTTTAACAACTTTGTTAAAATTATTGGGAAAAAATATCAATATCTATTGTGTACAGATCAAACAAGTTATTTTTGTAGACAATGTTGTATTTTCCCTCCAGACTAGTTGTCATGAGCGAAACGGTCGAAAACACTCACAACGCAGCCTAAGCCATTAATAGTGGGTCTCGATCTGACACGCATTTCCAACACTAGCTACATCAAACAGATCCTCCTACCTAATTATAATAATGATGAATGTGATAGTATACCCAATTGTAATAATTATGATTGTAAGTGTAGCTCAAACAGGACACCCTCTACAATCAGCTCAATCATAAATTACGATAGTATATACACCTAGGGTGGACGAGCATTTCGTCCATTAAATGTAGGTGTCCTTTACACAGATCGAGGTTGTATATTGTACAGGAAACTCTCATTTGGGGAAATAATAGGTGTCCTTTATACAAAGGTGTCCTTTACAGGGAGTGTCCATTAAGAGAGATTTTCACTAGCTTTATTAAATAGACGTCTATATAGATGTCTATGGTCGTTAAAAGGTTATTGACTTGCATGATTTCACATGGTAATGAAATAGAGAGTGTATATGCATTGTATGCAGTAATAATTATCATGCTGAAAGGAAGTGAAAAGTGTTCCTATAATGTTCAGCACTAAAATGATTCAGTTTAACATTAATTTTTGTTAAAAGATCCTAAAATAAGATTTAAAGTTTAAGCCACATGCAAGCATAGCATATGCAATTAACTGCCATTTATATGGCTTCAAAGTAAGGTTGTTTTGTTCCAAAATAGTCACCTTTTTAAAATCTACTTCCTGTTAGGGGACTCGGGGAGCCATGCTAATGTGAGGGGGACGTTATTACCAAAACATAGTATTGTAGTTGCAAAATGCCCCCCTAAAGTTCCAGCTCGATTGGAGCATGCATGGAGGTAGGAGAGCTGCTCAAAGTGGTTGAAAATCCCACACATTTTAGATATAGGCACATATAAACTCTGCATGAGTCCCCCTATGTACATCAAATTACATCACACATTACTGAGCACTAGGGATGAGGCGATTATTCCTAAAATGTTACCCAATATTCTATTCTTGAATTCTTAAATTTTTGCCTATTATTCCCTAAATTAATTATTCCACATCTCTAATCTCAATAATTATACCTACACTCCACATTTTATTACATAAAAACCATTAAAAATCAAAGGTAATTTTCATTATTGAAGACTGTGTATGGTCTGGTAGTAAGTTATTTGCGCTATGTTAAATCAACCATGCTTTTTTACCTAAAAATGGGTCTGCAGCAATCTGTTATTCCCGTTTTACACCCACTATTCCCACATTAATTCTCGTATTCTTGAAGACCCTAATATTCCTAAAATTATTCAAGCATAATCCCCTCAACCCTACTGAGCACCTCCCCTAACTGGAAGTTAATTTCAAAATAGTGATTTTGGAACACAACAACCTTACTTTGAAGCTGTATATCTTCCCAAAGAAAAAAATTTTGTACAGTAATACTTGAGATTATGAATTAATATTAGAAGTACTATCAATTGAGCAAATAAAAAGCATAGGTCAGTTTTTCATTTCAGTTACCCTTTAATTACCATACATCACGTACACACATCAAAATTAACATTGACACAGCATGCAGTGTTATTAATAGATTACCTTAATTAATTACCTTTGAGGTAAGCATGCAGGTCCAAGACATGATCTGTGTTGAGGTGCATGGTTGTCTGCTATCTGATATTTTCATCACATCATTGTTTATACTAGCCAGAGCCTCTCCCAGCTCCGCCTGTTCCTTCAAATAGTCAGAGTGTTGATGTCCATCGACATCCTTTTTCGGTGTCACTGTATGATTTTTCCCCACAATGGCTGTGGCATCAGCTATCAGACATTGAACAGGACCCTCCATGCAGGGAGAACCCAACCTTGGCTAGTGCATGCATGGCCGGTGTATTGTATAGTTGGCTAACTGACTCATGCAGTCAAACAACAATTTCGGCAATATTATATATTTTCATCAATTTTTTAACTGTATATTTCATATCCCATTATATGTAGCAACACTGATTTGACATTAATATCATTACCATGCAAATACAAGGACATGCAGTACTGAACATACATGTACATGCATATAGTGTAAACACTAGTATATGAAAACCTTCAGTGAGGTTCCCATCATTCGCCCCTCTATAGCCTCCATGCAAATCAGTACTAGTGATACCAATAGAGATGTTAACAATAGTACTGCATGCCATATGTTGTGTTCATGTCTGTGTGTACCCATTTCATCCTTAGCTATTTGATTGGCTTCTCCAAATATGGGCCGGGCTGTCCAGTGAATCCACTAGTATAGACCATGCAATATGCCTGTGCTGTACACAGTAAAAAATAGGGTGTTAAAATTACACCCTCCTCTAAAAATCCTGGGCGTTACCAGATACATGGGGCGTCAACATGACCATGTGGGTGTTAAATGACACCGGCCTCCTCTGAAAAACCTGGGTGTTACCAGATACATGGGGTGCCAATATGATCATGTGGGTGTCATATACCACCCAGTGGGATGTTAGTTGGTGTATTATACCACCGCAGGAGCATTCCTCTTACGGTACCAGAAGAAATTAATTTCTTCATTATACAAGCATGCATGGCATAAGTATAAATTGTTTCCAATTTGCATTTTCTCAAATGTTGTGTCAAAATTTCATGGGTGTATATAGTATGTTATCAATTTATAATCATTATTATTTGTCAATATTAATCAATTAATAATTATATTATTGAATTATTATACTGGCAGAATTAGACCATCATACAAATGGTCAGTGGCGGAAGACTATAAGGGAAGCTGTGATACAATTCAAAAGAAGAGGCTAACATAATATTATTCTGAGATTGACTTAAAATATGGAGGACTGGTTGCACACAAAGTAACACATGCAGGTATAGTTCAGCAAAGACGAGTGTAATGAGAGTCACCTGTATGCAGTTGAGGTCGTCATCACCCTCAACATAGAGCATGCATGGAGTCATCAGAAATGTTGTATAATATATTATAGGACTAAATAACCATTTTTGTTACGTTCTTGTAATTAAAACCTTTTTTAACCCTTGAGTGAATAATGAAAAAATTTAAGCCATACAATTGAAATTAGAGGAAAAGCTGATAGTGTGATGAGAGCCAAATAGGGTTGGGTATTGCTGTTAACTCACTTGAAATCACTTAATGATGTGCAGTTATATAGAACACTATAAAGTTGAGGAAATATCCTAAGTATTGTATACACTAAACCTTTGAAGGCTTTAAAACACGTTATTTTTTTCCCCGTCCCATTCTGATTTGTCGTTTTAAGCCCCTTTTATTGTAATACAAAAAATATTTTCTTGTATATCAAAGGAATATAA
>JAYJLX010035323.1:0-16407 GCA_036873525.1 Chalinula nematifera | reverse complement strand
GTCCCAGAGGCTCGCGTTGACGTCCCAGAGGCTCGCGTTGACGTCCCAGAGGCTCGCGTTGACGTCCCAGAGGCTCGTGTTGACGTCCCAGAGCTTCGCGTCAACGTCCCAGAGGCTCGCGTTGATGTCCCAGAGGCTCACGTTGACGTCCCAGAGGCTCGCGTTGACGTCCCAGAGCTTCGCGTCAACGTCCCAGAGGCCTCGCGTCGACATCCCAGAGCTTTGTGTCAACGTCCCAGAGGTTCACGTCGATGTTGGAGAGCTTTGCATCAACGTCCCAAATACATGTATTTTAATGATTGAATTTTTTGTAAAAAGTGATGTTTTACTGTACGCTGCATTAACTGTTAAAAACATCACAAAAAGGTTAAGATTTTGTATTTCTATACAGTGGGAGAGGCCTGGTACACAAACCGCAACATGTGATAGTATGAATGTGTCATATGATATAGGATATGAAATGTACAATGATTTGTTAGCAGATTGCACTTTAGTATGCATCAGTTTTACGCTTCCTTTTAATGTTACTTTTTAGAACATCAGTATTTTATTTTAGTTAGTTATAGTTAGTTTAGCATTCCTTTTTCCTTCTTTTAGTTAGTTTAACATGCTTGAAAAATGATTTAGTTAACTAAAATTATTTTTGACCAACTAAAAGTACTTTTAGTTTTAGTTATAGGTACTGTAACGTATTGAAATACAATGTATGTGAAATTGCTTAGGCCACACGTTTATATATTATTAGTGCTGATCTTGGTATTGTTGTACAATAATATAGTGTTTCTTTGCCGATATAGATGAAACTAAAATATGGGAAAATCCTTTTCCTGGTATGGTTCGTTTGATGGATGGTGACTTCACTAATGAGGGGCGTGTCGAGGTGTACTGCTCTGGAGAATGGGGAACTGTGTGTTCCGATACGTTTGATTCAGGAGATGCGGCTGCAGTATGCAGACAGCTTGGTTACACAGATGCAAACATCATAACAATATCGTAAGCTATATTGTATTTGCTGCAGTCACTAAAGTCTAGCTATAGCTGTTTACGTTGAGTTGAGAATTTACTTCATGAGATGTTCACCTAAGATTTATCAATCACGCCCACACATTGTCTACACTCTTCCATACTTAATGCATTATAATTGTTACGCAATCAGTGCCAGTGAATAAATAATGAGCAAATCTTCAACATAACAAACCTCATCCATATACATACTACATGTACATACATACATGTTCTGTACAATTACGTTTGTCATTTCTTTGTGTTATGATTTAGACCGAGTGCTTCTGATGTCACACCTATTTGGCTCGATGATCTTCAGTGTCAAGCTGATCCAGCCACACCCTCTTGTATTAGTTCGTGTCAGCGTTGCCCTGTGGACGGTCAATCGAGCTCAAAATGCTCTCACTCTAGTGATGTAGCTGTTCATTGTTGTAAGATGAAGTCTATACATAATGAACGACACACTTATATTTCTTAATTGTCCATATGTTTATTCCACTGTTCTATTAGACCACAGTAACCAAGCCTCTTCATTGATGTCAAGTGGACTCAAAGGAACGTGTGTCTTTGATTCACTGCTACCTGGTAAATGCTATGCATTGTACATGCATATACATAATAATATGCTTATTACTGTCTTAAGTTATTTAGTGAGGTGTGGGTGTGGTCAAGTGGGTGGGGTCACGTGGGTGGGGTTTATAAACATAGGGTTAGAAAAGCTATATACCGGTACATGAATAGGTACTTTAATTATTATTTGTACCTGATTGTTCTGCTGGTACTGGTACTATTCTAGCTACTGCTACTATTTAATTTAGTTATTGCATTGATATTAATTTTGTGTATGATTATACAGGTATTGCTCAGTCCGGAGCTGTGCTGCTAAGTCAAAATGGCAACTATTCTAAGTCGTATACATCAGGACGAGTAATGGTTAATCACAGGGATAGATGGGGCACAATATGTCAACGTGATGATTCCTTCGGGATGACCGAGGCGGACGTCATATGTCATCAAATGACGTACACAGGTGCTTCAGGATGGTCACATGCTGAAGAGGATGGGTTAGTATTATTGACTCAGTCTGTCAATTATAATGTATTATGGAACATGCATGTTGGCCAGTATATACATGTAGTACATACGGGTATATACATAATACATAATACATAATGTTATACAGTGTTTAATGGCTTCATTTTTCTTTGAGTATTGTAGCTTTACCAGTGATCCTGCCATACCTATCATACTTCAGGATGTCTCGTGTAGTGATCCTGGTTATCTATCAATATTTCAGTGCTCAGTGTCTAGTGATATCATAGCTGAATGTACTGCTAATGATGCCGTATCAGTAACTTGTTGTAAGTACATGCTTTAAAATAACTTCAGATTATTATAATAATTTAAATACGTTAATCAGGAAATATTTATTTACGTCGGGTAGGGTTTCTGTAATTTGTGATTATATGAGAGTTATTTTATGTTTCATTGTAATTAGCAATTAGTACATGTACAGTACGTACACTGTATACCTAACACTGTACATATGTGTGTATTATTTCTGTAGATTCAACTCGTATTTGGGACAATCCGTTCGACACGTCAGTAAGGTTATCCAGTGGTAACTACGTGAATGAAGGGCTTCTAGAGGTTTACTGCAATGGGAAATGGGGTACAGTGTGCAACGATAACTTCATGACTGATGCTGGGAGCACTGTGTGTAGACAGCTAGGGTATCACAGTCACAGTGATGGATATACATCATTAATGTAAGCCTCTTAATGAAACAAATCAGTACAAACATTCATGACAGTATCGTCAGTGTTACAGTGTGTTATACACAACCACAGTGAAATAAAACTGTAAATACCAGTGAATTCGTATTTTTTTCTTGATTATTTTGTGAGCGTAATAATTATTATAAGCACTTTGTAGTAATTGAAACCACAAGCCATAGGATTGCATCACTTTCCTAGACTCAAATCAACTCAAACAAGACTTAAAATACACTGTTAAACGTTTAATACTGTTTTCTTATTCTTTATTGCACACATGCACTAGTACTGGATCTGATGACCAGAGTATTTGGATTGATGAATTACAGTGCAGTGATGGTGTCTCGAACTGTCTCATCGACTGTCAAACATGTTCCGGATCTAGTAGCAGTCAGTGTACCCATATTCAAGATGTGGTGCTTCAGTGTACTACTACTTCACAAAATTCAAGTATATAATTCTAATTTTTCATTCATTATGCTCTTTATCTGGGTCAATCAATCATTGTATAGAGGCTGATCCCAACACCAATGTCTTTGATTCTTGTTTAAATATATGTAAGTATGCAACAAGACCTTTCATTTAACTGATAGTTATTGTCTTTAATTAACCAAATCCTAGATCGCCCGAATTACCTGGTCTATATAATAGCTGGTTCCTGTGGTGGTGTTATTCTATTGATCGTAGTAATAGTCACTATCGTATGTTGTGTCAGGATTCAGAGGGATAAAGGACACTGTCCTAAACCGTGTGGCAACTGGGAGGTTGAAGTAGATGAATCTAATGCTGGACCGTTATCCCTTTCAATGCAGCAGCGTAATCGGAAAGCACCTATTACCTTACCAGCTTTAACCGAGGACGAACCACCGCCGTATGATTTAACCAACGCTCCTCCATTGTATGCAGATGAAGTTGATGAGCAACAAGAAGAGCATGAAGAAGAGGATAGCGATTATAATGGTACTGTCAATACTGCTTATGGAGCCAGTACAGATTAGTCACAATTGTGCATTACATTATAGCCACACCTTCACATTCTATAAGGTGTGGCTCAAATAACGTAATAATTATATCTTAGTATAGGTATATCTTGATTATAATATTTAAATGCCAGTAAATTATTTATGTTCAAACATTAATTTTAACAATGAGTAATTTATTTTTAATGAACTTAATTATTTATATAATTATATAGCTTCAATTCCTCTTTTTATTACAGAAATAAAAACAGATAATAATCACTGATATAAATGTTTCAAATAGAAGCTGTTCCTTATACCATTGTTGATCAACTTGAGTGTCCTTTCATCAAGCCTGATCCATCTACTTATTGAGATTTTCAGAGCAGGCTTTCATAGGATCAAACATTTAGCAACCGTGGTTAGCATGGCTGAATATTTGAAAAAGACAACAAGTCCATCACCCAATAGAGTAGTCCTGTTAACTATAATAGGGGAAAAATGATTCGAATAAATCATACTGCCACATGCATACATGAAGCTACACACAAGTCAAAGGTGTACTAAAGCCGACTATACCGAGTGATGTCTTAGCTATGTTTCATACTGACCTCACGTATAGTGAGGATCCTACGAAGATCAGGTGACCCTTAGTTCCAGTGCTTCCAATGGAGGGCGAGATACATACACATCATCACTGCCACTGTGCTCTCCATCTACAGTACTGTAGGGATTCTGTGAGAGCTCCAATAGTCTCCTGACCTATATTATATACAATTAGAAGCAGTTCTAATACATGTACTAGTTGTACTACAATATAGGAGGGGGAATACATGTTAGCCCTATTATAGTGTAGAATGGACATTTTATTCAAATGGAATTTGAGATTAAGCACCCTATAGCTTATATACAATAAAACTTGCATGTGTATGTACGTAGTTACTACAATAGTAGAGTGTATGTGTACATGTGTATACATATGCTGGCTGACCTCACTGAAGTCACCCTTTTCAGCTTTTTCAATTGCATTTTGCAATAGATGATTCCTCAAGATGAATCTGTTTATGAAGAGAAACACACATGAGTGGGTGTGGCTACATGTAGTACCTTGGTATATGTACATGAGTGGGTGTGGCTATATGTACCTTGGGTTAGCACTATTCATTTCCGTTATTCTTCTTGAGTTAAGCTAAAGTAACAAAACTATGCTAAAACATCAATCATACTGAGTATACGATAAGTGCATGTGTTTGTGTGAGTGCGTAGGTGTTCATCATACATAATGTACATTTATACAATGCTAGGTGTAAGTAAATTCATAATTTTTTTTTTTATGTGTGAAGGCCAAAGTAATTAAACCTGGACATACTATAGTGTGTGTATGTGTGTGTATGAATTAAACACACATGCGTGTTGATGTGTAGTGTTTATAATATGAGTGTATGTACTGTGTGTGTATTGTATATTGACTAACCTGGTCCAGCTGGTCCTCCGGTATTCCCTCCACTTCCATCATCAATCTCATACTGTATTTATCAAACCAGTTTGCCCATAGCTGCTTATCAGCCGCCATCTTGTCCTCCACTGATGTAGACTATAATAGTAACAAGGTTAACAACAGTGAAGTCAAAAAGGGGAAAAGGAAGGAATTATTTTCGCTCATGCAGATTACTGAGATTAGAGGGTTGCTTTAAACAAATAAATCACTACTTTTACTTGTAAAACACACTGGAAAAGGAAATTCAACTGTCTGTGATACAATATCGATAATTATTTACAGTATACATGTACCTACATGTACATACATTACAATGTAGTTAACAGTTATAGTATACTCACTCCTATCGACTCCAGAGCCTTGATCTTAGCCAGTTCCTGTTCGAGTAGTTCTCCCGTTATTCCCAGCTGCATCATCAGCATTGGTGCCTCATCATACATAGCCTTCATCTGAAGCACCTGACTATAATGGACACACATACATAAATATATAATGAGTTGAAACAGAATATATGTATAGGTTATATAATATACCGTATTTATTCTAAAATTTTGGCTAATTAGATTCAACCGTATATAATTTATTAACAAATTATCAGATGGCCTAATAATTATTTTGCTGAAATTAGAAGACGGATTTGTATGCTTAACGAATTTAATTCTAAGCAAAAGAAACGATTTTTTGGAGGTAAGCTGTGTTGTTTAGTCCAAATAATTATTTATTTTACGAATTTGGAGCCCCGAATTTTTAGAATAAATATGGTATGTACTATGGATTTCTTGTTCACCTTTTACCCATCCTTGGTTTCAATGACTTCGACAGTTCTTCTGGTCTTGAACACTCACAGACGAGACTATCCACTACTGACTCAACATGTCTATTAAACCACATAATATACACAGTAATTACAAATAATATTATAAAGAAAGGGGAAAGGTAAGGGGAGAGAGAGGCCAGGGGGAGAGAAAGGAATAGGCTTTGGCATATTATGCTCACTTTTTCATGAATTATTCTATTCTTTAATTCTTAAAAAACAGGTTATTATGCTTCCTTAATTGTAATAATTATGCTCAATTTATTCTTTTCTTTTATTGCAGTAGTTTTGTGTGCTGTGTGCTGGTGTATGTACACAGGAAAGATTTCATCGAACGTTTGTGATTTGACTGTCTACCTTGCGTTTGTTCCCACATAGATGCAAGGTTTTCCTAAGTTTCAAAACACAATATCATTGTATTGAGCATAATGTTTGGTTTTTTGGTAAAATACACAATGAATGCAAAGTAATGGTGAAAAAAATTGTTTTTTATTCACAAAATAGAGGACATAATAGGAAGGTTAAGTGTTTTATTCTTAGAATAATTCTTATTCCTAAACTACACTATAATTCTCAAAATTATGCTAGCATAATATGCCAAAGCCTAGAAAGGAACCAAAGATTGTGATGAGGGAGAAAGGGGGAAGGGGGGGATGAGGTGAAGTGGGGGCAGGAGATTACTTTGGGTTGTTCAATTGTCTGAGATCCATTTTATTTAAGTTACGGAATCCATTGGTGAAGTCACACCCAGTCTTGTGGAGAGTTTGATGGAATAATTCTATCAAGTCACTATACGTAGTATACATACATGTATATACAGTATATGGAATATCAACACACAAAGTCTATGCAATAATGTTGAATTAATTGGCATTTGACACATTATTATTCTATTTAAAAATCCTTTATTAGGTATATAGGTATATGTACCAAGCTATTACGGCTATTGCCAATGAATATTATTATAATGAGTGGGAGTCAAGCTACGACTGTCAACTCAAAGTGAACATACTTTAATTAATTAAATGGTATAACTAACACGTCTTCAGGCAGCTGCTTCTGTACCAATCCTAGCTTACTCCTCATTCTTTGTAAATAAACTCTCTCAAACTCATTGTCATACCTTCCATAACAACAGAAAACAATCAAAAGAATCTCATTTCAATAATGATTATTATATACATACATTTCTAGTCCTTTCCGTGTGTCTTCTTTCGCCATACATTTATTCAAGGCTTCAGATAGCTTTTGTAAGTTCCATTTACAAATAGAAGGCTGTTTGTCAAAGGCATACCGTCCACCATCATCTACACAGATAAAGAAAAAAAATATGACAAAAAAGCAAAAAATAAAATAAAAAAGAATTATATAAAAGAAAAAAAAAAGAATAGTGACTACCCCAGGTGGGACTCGAACCCACAATCCCTGGTTTAGGAAACCAATGCCTTATCCATTAGGCCACTGGGGCTTGCTCTGAACCACCCACAAACACTAACAGACGAGATTGGATAATTGATTCTAACGCCATTACTACAAATTTATACAACATATGTGAGTACTGTGTGTACATGTATATCCGTAGTATAACATAGTATGTATACGATGCACATACATGTACATATGTATGCTTATACATGAACAATATAATATACAATATACATGTATACCTATACGTATTATGTGTAGTATATTGGTGTATGTATGTACCTGATCCATTACATATATGTCCTGGGTTATACATATCCATGAAACCATAGGGACCGTAGTCAATGGTCACGCCCACTATACTCATATTATCAGTATTCAATACACTAGGAGATATAGAAAGGAGAACAAATTAAGATAAAAACGAGAGAGAAATAGAGTATTAGTATAGTGTTTAGGAGGTAAATACTGACAGTATATGTACTGACCCATGACAAAACCCCACGCACTGCCAGTGAGCCACTAGTCGGGCGGTTCGAATACACAGCTCTTGGAAGAAAGCACCTGTTCTTTGTGAGCGACCATCATCACCGGGATGGGCTTGGTATATCTAGTAATAGAAAAAATTGACAAAAAAAAATTAATAGTGTTGGGAAATACAATATCAACATTGAGTGAACTTTTGTTAAGTACCAACTGATATTGAAAGTATTGTTTAAAATACGAATATACCGTATGCTGTATTTGATTGGTTAAAGCTACTAAACTAACCTCAGGGTAATAACACTGTACTGTGTGATCAGTCAGCTGGTACAGTAGATCATCCAATCCCATGCTGGGTCCCACCCTCATAGTGGTAGGGTCCATTGTCTTGAATATTTCAAATGATCCGAACCTAATTAACCAATTCACAAATACAAACTCACAAAAAATAGATAAAGCAATATGTGCATATAAGTTAACTATATGTATTAAACGAAAAAGAGATGGCTGCCAATATTTCTACATCAATGTAAAAAAGCTAAGAAAAAAATGGAGAGGGGGGTAGGCGGGGTAGTCTTGTATAGCCAAAACCTCATGGGTCTGTGGACATGATTACATCAAAGTTGTTTAACACCATAATAATGGACACTTGTTATTCGTTCAGCAGTAAAGCAGTAACAGTAATTCTATAATTATGTATCAACAATGAATATCAAGGCTAAGGCTAGGGTGCAGGAGACAGGACAGGGTACTAGAGAAAATAAAAGTTTATGCTGTCATTAGATGTTACCTTAAAAAAGTTGGAGCGATTCGTGAAATAACAGTGACCTTCTCGAATATGTTGTTTCCATTGTAGAATATATCCCGAACCACTTTACTATCAGACGTGACACAACTACCAGCTAATGACAAACAATAACAACAAATAAACTATATAGTTATACTAATAAACAACACAAGTTATTATTAATTATCACACACACAAACAACCCTGAACCAGCCTGTTATTATAAAAGGGATGAAAGATTTCACGAAACAGTATGAGGAAGGCGTTGATACACAAAGCGTTATTGCTATGAAAATACATACATAGCTGCCAATTAATCATACACAGAACACAATTACAGTATACAGTGGAAAGGACACCTTGGGACTAGATCACTATTACATGTACATGTACATGTACATATGTGTGTATATTTATGCAAATCAATCTCCACTCTACTCTATAATAATGCTGAGCACTATAATCTATAATTATGATTATACGAGACACCATAATACTACTGAGCACTATAATCTATATTATGATAATACAAGACACCATCAAGTGTAGTTATAATGCTTTAGTCTATATTACAGTATACAAATCAATCTCCACTCTACTCTATAATACAACTGAGCACTATAATTTATATTATGATAATACAAGACACCATCAAGTGTAGTTATAAATGCTTTAATCTATACTACATGTATAATAATATATGGGACAATATGCTGCATCAGGTGTATAGTAATTATTGCTTGTTATGTATGGTGGTCGAAATTTGGGAAGTTGTTGCTTGCAATGTCTCAATACACAACATATACTCATGTACTATAGTATTAGTCTAATCGTTAGACATGGTACAAGTAGATAATATTCATTATTGATGCCCATTATATCAATTAACATGGTTACAAGGATTCAAGCATGTCTAATTCCTCCAAATTATAACTATTAATACTAGAATACTGTATGAGTTGTACCTCGAGTGGTAGGGATTCCCAGGGAGTGCATTGCCTAGAGAACGAAGGAGAATGAAGGTGAAATAAGAATAATATTATTTGGATTAGATCTACATTGCTCTTCAAACAAAGTATACCTTATATTACCCTCTAACAATAGTATATACACTGACTGCTATCCTACTCTGTATAAACTGAGAAAATTTGCAGTTCACAGTAGGATAGTAGTCAATGTTATCGTCTTTCTTGCTTCCTTACACCAACCCTACTTGTTTCATTACTTTTGTTGGGGGTTTATGTTTCCTCAACCCTCCCCTCCCCTCAGTTCATTTCTAAAATGAAAGCTGCTAACCTCAGAACAAAGGAACTCTCTGATACTCGATCGCAGTACCTTCCTACCATCAGCGCTTCTGGAGTATGGTGTTTTACCGGATCCTTTCAACTGTAGCTCCCAACGATCTCCATTATCATTAATAACCTCACCTAAATAACTATAACATGTACAGCAGGTTATATACATACATAAATACATATAATATAATACATGTATTATACATTAGTTAGTTATCGATGAATTTAATAACTAGGGGGCAGCCATGTTGGTGATCCACTTTGCATCGTATGATTCGAAGAATAATGTTTAAAGAAAAATGTTTATAAAAAAATTTTTTATCTGTATTTCGTTACAGTAAAATACAAAATGATTGATTTCTGAAATCACACAAAGGAAGATCCTACTATCGGGAACACCAACATGGCGGAATATCAAAAAAATTATTGGAATTAGTTAACTAAATTGAACCACCACGCAAATGGTTTATAAAATATTACACACATATGTACTACAAGTACATGGATGTATATACATACACACTTACTGGGCACACCCATCTCCCAGTTGTCCTGAAAAGTGTCCAAACTGGTGACCACAGTAACAGTGAGCCGCAGGTTGGGAACCCTGTAGAATCTTACTACCCGAGAAATATTCGGCAAATTCTGGACTCCTTACCTATGGGGGTATCAAGGGATACACACAATGCATGGAGGATTAACCATTATACATGTGTACGGTATTAAAATTCTGTATGGCTATGGACACATTTATACTTTAGTGTAATTATAGTTATGTACAGTTATTATGTACACTGTAATTATGGTGTGTTGTAGTGAGTATGTGCAGTTATGTTTTGAATTCTGTCTGTGAAAATTTGAGAGAAAAGAAGTTGTTTGTCAATTGCTCTGTTGTGTATCTGTCTGCGTTTCCTTGCTCACCCGACTGAGTTGCCTGATCTTGCCCTCCCTTTCCCAACATGATAAGCTGCCCTTCTTTATAAGGGCCAGCAAGGCAAGAGAATTCACACTTTCTGAGCATTAATATTCTCAGTGTTGTACTGTTGATCTTAATATAGAACAACATGCATAGATACACTATTACCTATTGTATGAGTATAAATTATTATAGGCTATTATACATGTACACATACTGTACATAACTATAGGTTATTAGGGTGTGTGGGTGGCCTTCAAGCATGACTCGCTATTCAATGCTTATGTGTTTATTACTGCTCAGTATAGTAAAGTACGGTAGTACATGTATAATAATGTGAACGTACGTCTTCATCATTCAATCCCAGTAACGCCAAAGCAGCCGGTGAGGTTGCCACGACAACAGGGTTATCCACGGGGGTGGGGTCAACACGAGAGTAACATGCCCCTACAAACATAATAACCTCTATTACATTACACGTACACAATACAGGTGGGTGTGGCTACATAAATTAACCCCCATTAGACTACCAACCCATGCCTAGCGCCTTCTCAATCCCTTTAAAGAAGTTCGTACCAGTATAAATAGAATACCGTATACAACCCTTGACCCCCATTCACCTGTGACTGTTCTCGTGTAATTGTTGGATTCCTTGTCGATAGGTAAGCTCCTTAAGTTGCGGTTGTCGAACTTTAACTTTCCCCCTAAATGATCGGTTGCCGCCATTGCTCTAAAGTAGCTAGATATCGAACGAACCACTATTGACCTATGAGCACTAGATATAGCCGCGTACTGACGACAAAATGGAAGGAAAACCTGGGGCAGAAATAGATCTACTCGTGGAAACATCCAATGTCAAATCATCAGTAGACACACCCATTTTCTAGTTTTTATCTCCGCCCACATTTTATTGCCATAATAGTGTATTTTTTTTTTGTATTATAGAAAGAAAAATAGAAAGCAAGCAATGAGCAGGAAAAAAAAAATTAAATAAAGAACAATAAAATGTGCATTGTACAAGAGCAATGCAGTGGGTGGGGCATATCACAACAAATTTGCAGTACCACATTAAAATTTTATCGTACAAGTTATAGCTCAGTTGAGTAATTGCATGAGGTTTAACATTATGAAGGAACCCAGTGGTGGATGATTAATACTTGTATTGTTTCCGTATGGATGCAATGACATCATAATACTCCAGTTTCTCCAGTGCAGTGATGAATTGGTCCCACGATGGAGTAGATGACTCCAGCCATTTATCTATCACCATCTCCAAACAATTATCAGCATCAAGACTTTTATCTTTACGGAGGGTATTACGATAGTTAGCCTTAACCCTTAGTTCACGGCCTATTGTGTCCCAATTTGCTGACTTGTCCCTTAAGAGATCAAAGACTTCAAATGAGTCTAACACTGTAAAATAAATATAATTGCAACATAATTATTATAATAATGGGTACTTTATTGGCCCATATACGGTGTTAATTGCCATCCTGCAGTGAGTATTATTAATTTTGTTATAGGTATGGTATCTGCCCACATGTATATACCATTTTTATGGGGAAATAGCAGGTTTTAAATTACTAGCCCTCATCTGCCACACAAATGAGCTCAGGAGCTGTTTAACTAAAGTACGTTCACGTTGAGTTGAGGATTTGCTCATTAGTATTCATAGGCAATTATTGCGCAATAATTTACCATTTATAATGTATTAAGTACGGAAGTGCGTGGGCGGTGAATACCTGTAATTAATGAATTTTAGATGAATATCTAATGAGCAAATCCTTAACTCAAAGTGAACGGACTTTAATTTAAAAGGTCATGTTCTGTTCTGGAGTCAAAAATTCTTGACTTATTAAAATACATAGCATGCGTATATAGGTGAGGATTCTGTGAGCTATATAATGTATGGTATATAATACACTGCATGTGGGGCTTTAAACCCCTTGTAAATATTCTTGACTTGATAGTGTACTGAGAACATAACCGTTAGCTTAATTGTATACGTGCTAAAAGGTACATAATATTACTGCTCCTCATATTTACATGGTGCATGGATATGAATGTGTGGCCGGTTTCCATGCTATAGTTTTGCATGGGAAACATGTATTTTAGATAAATCAATTCTTTCTACAATTAAAAGACATTTGCAAACACTAAAAGTACACTAATCAGTTGCTTTAATTGTGATACATAAACCAACTATGCATCACGTTATGCCTTCTTGTATGATACCACTGATTTAAACAGCACGTACATGTTTGAAAGTGAAATTTATAAAGTCACAATAAATTCACCTTCAGTTGATTGTTTCCCTGATACTTGTCCTTGATTGTGTTCAGTAGTAGAGTGGCTCTGTAGAATAAACAATACATTAATCACATACACCATCATGTAATGAATATTGTATTAATACATGGCATGTACCGTCGGCGATATTCAAAGTACTAGTATATGAACAATAGTGGTTCACCTTTGGGTGGGTTGGGTCAGTCAGCATGGCAGTAGCACCAGTAGTGGGTTGGTTGGATTCCTCACCGTATGATGGCTTAGATAAGGACATGTCAGTGTGTTCATCATTTGGTACTGTATATAGAAATAATATATTATAAATTAATTAATATGCCTTTATTATAATTATTTTATTACCTTCCTGAAACCATGGCAACTGTCGCTCTTTATCAATTTTGATCGAATTGTATCTCAACTCTGGGCAAACCAAGTGATCATGGTTTCTGCTGCTACGTTGGTAGTAATGGTATATAGTGCCATCGCCATCAGGAGATGATGAGGAGATAAGGAAACCAACGGATGGTTGAGATACACCCTGCACCCAATTAAACTTATCCACTACCGATTTAATACCCTCCATTACTGCCTTAAGGACAATGGGGCTGTCCTTAGCTAAACCATCATGAACCACACCCAAACACTTGGCATACTCGAACAACACCATGAGACATTCCAGATCTGGACAACGTAGTGTGATTTTATTACGATATTGGGGCTCACGAGGTGGTTTCTCGACTGGGGTAACGGCGGATCGACACATGGCCATACTAACAGAGGATAGCATACCACTGGGCATGGCATTCTCCCACTTTAACCTAACTGGATCAACGTCAGCTTGAGGTAGCGTGTTCTCACGGCTAATGGGTAAAAGGCTGGGCATAAAATAACTGCATCGCTTATCGGTTGTACGAATGACGACAAAAAGGTGTTCCAATAACTTCATGAAATCATCAACAGTGAACGATTCATAGGAGAATTCCATCCCAATCTTTCCAAGAAGTGAGACATTGAAAACACCCTCCATAACAAGATTATCTATTTCATCTTTTGTCAATCCTGCACGTTTGGATTTACACATAGCGACAGCTGCAATTCGACCTATTTGCTTTGCCAGGTAATCGGGAGACAGGAACACGATATCAGGGAGCACTTGAGGGAAGTAAAGGCAAATAGTGAGAACATGGAAATACTTTAGTGAGGCTCTCACTGCTTTTTCATCCATAAAAATATTGAAACCGAATTCAACGATCTCTTTGAATTGTATGACATCTTTATTCTCGGCTTTCATCTGATTCAGTTCCAGTTGAACCAAATACCATCGAAGTGGAATCGGGGCTTGCATTTTTGTTTGGCAGGCTAACTGACGAATTTGTGAGGCAATTTCCAATGCTTCAGATTCCCTGGACATCGTATTTACTGGGAAAATAAACTGACTTTTCTCAGGATCGTAATAGTGACAATCAGCTTCTTCGAGATTTAATAACTTCAAGAGCCGCTCTTCTTTCTCTCTGATTGTTTCCTTTAATTCGTTGTTTCTCTCCTTTTCCTTGTACCGATCATAGTGAGTGCCAATGATGATCAGCTTTGGTTTAACAAGGTCGTCTTCCTTTAATCCTGGTACTTCTGGTCTCTTGATATTTCTTCGAGCTGCCATCAACGAAGCCAGCAATTCTTCATTGGTCATGTTTCTGTATTCTCTGCCCTTTACTTCTCCATTAACACTGTAAAAGAAATTCACAGTGTCAGTCAAAGGCTCATCAAGCTTGAGAACGAGTATGTTGACAGAGTTGAATCGAACCAGAGCAGGGGCAATATCGATCAAGCTGGCTTGACCACCCGTATCCAACAGATGGACAAAGTGTGTTTCATCCAGCTTATCACACGTTTCCAATTCAGCAATCATTTCCAAAATTTCACGTGAGGATTGCAATTCTTCAATATGCTGAATTCGCTCTTTTTCACTAAGTGCATCTTCTGGTGATCGATTCACTGGCTCACTAGTGTCGGGTACTGCTGGGGAAACTGATGGTTGAAAACTTGTGGCACTGTTGACATTTAAAGTAGCAGGCTTTTTGTTGTCTTGAGGCATTTCTAGTGCTGCTTTTGATTTGTTGATGAGCTTATGTGCTAAGGCACATTTAGCTAATTTCTTGTACAGTTCCATTCTGTCAGCCATCTTCCATTGATACGACTGTCCATCGGTTAACATCATGTGGGACGTCACACCATCTGCCTCATCCTGATTGTTACTGGCTGTTGTTTGTGGTTTACTGGTGTCCTGTACTCGTGCTGGCCCCTCTTCATTGGATGTGGTATGTGTTGTTGTGTGTCCAATACCATCATCATCCAATTCACCATCATTGGGATTACTACCGGTCGCTTTATCCTTTCCATTGTGTGCTGTATCCACTACAGTATATACTGGTAGTGGTTGTATTACATCGGTACTGTGGTGGTGTTTGGGAGGTGGTTGGTCGAGCACTAGGCAAGCGAATGATGTTTTCCCAACACCGGAAGCACCTCCAATGGACACATTGGTCCATATCGTATCCACGGTCCCTTCCTCAGCTGCCTTCTTCCACAGAGGAATGTAATCTGATCATAAAATAAAATAATAAAAGGAATAAATTATTATTAACACTTAAAGGTACCATTCAATTACTAGAATGCACGTAATTTGTATTAAGATAATTTGAAGTAGCAGAATTTACAAGAGGACAATTAAATAATAACTATAACAATATAATTATACGTACCATCTGAAGCTTTATAGTGACCCTATTACGTAATAACAATATGACATAATCATAATAGATAATTAATGACAAAAAGTATACCTCATCCTGGAGCCAATCAAGGCAACGTCTTTTCCTACTGGAGACCCTCTCAATATCACTGGGTAATTTCAAAAGATCGATGGGTGTTTGGCTAAACTATAGAAAAAGCAATTAAAATGATAATCTAAGCGGAGAATTAATTAAATACGATGAATATTGTGAAACATGCATGTACTCGTGACAGCGATACATGTAAATAAAGTGAGTGTTATACTGTGGATAGTTATTGATGATATAGAATTACTCATCTCAACATTACCACACTCATTAACAATAACACACCAACAATACTATACCATATAATGTATACACAAGGATATA
>JAYJLX010035212.1:0-16409 GCA_036873525.1 Chalinula nematifera | reverse complement strand
TTGTCAGTGGATACTTGTTCCCATGCTTGTCCGACCCACTGTGTAAAAAGAACTCTTCTAGCACTGGCATTGACTTTTCCATTAACATAATCATTCAAGTTCTTTTGCATGTGGTCAGTAGCAAGTTGTTCTATGGCCAGCTTGAATGGCTTATTGACGCAAACATCCAATGGCTGAACTAAGCTTGTACAGCCAATCATAAGGAAGTATAATCATCTGGCATGAAATGTATCAAATAAAATATACCACACCTGGAACATACTCAATGTTTGTGTAACACTCGTCTTGCAGCAAATGAGTTATTGCATCTGTGGTTTGAGCCCGATGAACATCCATGACCAAGAGCATCCCATCTTGACAGGCTGGCTTCCATAGTTGCCTTACCCATATCTTCATTATCTGCTCATCACACCAGGCGTTCTCTTGAAATAGCACCATTACCATTCTGTCATACTTGAGTTTTTCAGCAAGAGGAATTCGCTTGCCTGTGTTAGAATCTCATGCACTGATTACTGAAGTTAACAATGCATGGCCTACTGATGTTACATACCTTTTCCTTTGAATATTAAGAGGGGTTTCACCCTTGGCTCTCCGTCTGCGAAAATCGTTAATTGCACTGTACACTGACGCTTATCAAGTCCCGACTGTCCACCACGCACCCAAACTGATTTTTTACCTCTATCTGTGTAAGTTTCCCCACTGCAGAATGTAAAAGGCAGAGGAGTTTGGTCCATATTTGCAATGTTTTTCAGTCTCCATTGCCCAAGTAAGCCAGTCCCTCTACGGCTGTCCTTCTTATATTCCTGTGAAAGTTCTGAATCAGTGAACGCTTGTCTTCTGGCTGCTTTTGGCATGCATTGGTTGCACGTCTCTTGCTGATTCGGAATCGTCTTTTGAAACCTTTGAACCATCCTTCAGAGAATTTGAACTGACAATCGGGATTCATTTCTTTAAGAATTTGGCCGGGTCTCAATTTAAACCACCAAGCTTTCACCTAGAATATTATAATGAAATTTCATTATGCCTGGTTGCCATGATAACAATCGTGACACTAACTGATACGCCTCATTGGGTTGGCCTACCTTTAGTCCCTTCTTTCTCAAATCTTTGTACTCACTATTCATTCCATTTCTGGATACTTTGCACTGCGTTGAAACTTCACTCGCTTGCTCCCTTTACTAGTTTCCCGTATTTTTTCTTTGTCATGTATCCAGCGAAGAACTGTCTTTGAGTTGAGATTAAACTTCTTGCACGTTTGGTACAAGTTCTGCTCAATCGTATAGTAATAGTTGATTGTCTTCAGTTTCTCTTTCCTAGTATAGCTTTTACGCTTTTTGGCAGGAGCTTCGCCGGTCAGTGTGCTCTGAAAAGCAGCAGCCATCGTCTTCACTTTCTTGAGTTTCTTCCTAAGTTCCAGGCGCTTAGACGTCGAAAGAACGTCAGAACGACTACAGGAGTAAAACGTGGTCAATCGAGATTCACGTGTCACATGAGCAAAGTTAATAATTAATCGCGCTACTTGCGCTTAACATATGTTTTTTTTGTACAGGTAAAAACTATGCGCTTGAAAAAAAATGTGCACTTAACAACTGGATGCGACCAGCTTTTACGGTAAGCGAATACACAGGAAGAATAAGAAAAGCTGTCATAGCGTTAAAGTTAGTATAGGTTAACGTAACAGTTTTAAAATTGCATATATCAGTGTGTATAAATTTTATCGCTTTCTTAATTATTGCTATTACAAAGGATTAAGCCTGGTTCACAATATGACGCTAGCACAATGTTGCGTGGGCGATTTGACCTTTTTGAAGTAACGTTTACATTGGAATAGACTAGGATTCCATTCCAGCGTCAACGTAACATCCAGCTAGCGTCATATTGTCATAAACTAGGTTTAGTCCACAAAAAAAAGTCCTAAAGATGAAAACTGACCAGTAAAACCACATGAAAATAACAAGGTGGTCTTTTGGACAAGCCACCCCTGTTTATCTTGTATACACACTCAATGATATTCATTAATCCCTTGGGCTACGCCCTCAGGATTAATGAATATCACTTCGACACCGAGCCCTCAGGATTAATGAATATCACTTCGACACCAGGGATTAATGAATATCACTTCGAGTGTGTAAACACAATTGCGGGGTGTTATATCTATTACATAATAATGGGTACATACTATACTCACTAATAATGGGCATACTACTAATAATGGGCATCATTATTAAACCACATAAAAATCACCAAGGTACAGGCTAAAATAAACTGGCAAAATCCCATTACCAACATGTCTTAAAAACCTAAGAGGGAGAACCTGATGTATAAATACATCTATATATTTGATCTTGATTCAATCATGTTACTCATTGATACATGTATATATAAGTATCAACAACTTGTAATTCAGTGCATTTACAGTTTAATTTTGTGAAACCTCATGTGTAACAACCACTAGTAACTAATTTACATGCATGTGTACATGTAGATTTAATTTTTTGTGCATGTTTGCACAAATTACATGTAAATGAAACCCCACTACATGGTAGGAAATCCACAGTGACCTTCCCATTATTATGGGCACAATAGTAAAAAAATGACAGCTAGTGCCCACAAGTATTACCATAGGAACGATACATAACTATACAGTTTACTGTTGATGTACCGTAAGTTGAAGATTACCAAAATTATAAAGTTATACTGGCACTGAATCAAGTGTACATGTAAGTATATGTAGATGTATGTCAAGGTCCCACTCATCGACAAGATTAGGAGGCTCTGCCCATAATACTAATTAGCTATCTATAGTGCCCCATTAGCAACTGAATTTTTAATACACCAATGCAATATATCAAGTGCTCAACAACTATGTTTAGTGCACATAAATGTATAACAACCATGATTTATGCAAACCTAATTTTTTTTACTTCTGTGTGTGAACGACAATCGGACCATATATATAAACTATCAAGTATAGAAAGTTAATGTTACAACTATTGTATTTCCCTAGCTATTAAATGTACACATACTATTTATTTATATTGGTTGTCCATATAGCAAAAGACGAAGAGTCTACCATAAATCAACATAAAATGAAAATGCAGAGACAACTGGGTAGACTTTTTTGTACCTCATCAAAGTAACCTAATAAAATCCTATTACGTGGCTTGGGTGCTTGGAATAGAATCCCAGTCTATTCCAATATAAACCAAATGACAAAAGGTCAAATCACCCAAGCAAGGTTGTTCTAGTGTTCATCTATCAACACAGCACAAAGTGCAAATCCCTCGTGCTGTATTGGACAGACTTTCTTGAGCTCAGCTATGGCTTACTGGCAGAGACGTTACTGCCAAAAAGATCATGCAGTAAAAGCATAAGTCTAAAACAACTAGCTCAATTGCCATTATTTGGCTATGAAGGAGTTAAAAAAAAATTAACATGAAGAAGAAGGGCGTGGCATGGCACCATGCAAAAACTATTGATTTTGCTTGAAACACTATGACAAAGCAATTTGAATAGTTATCTTAGGTTGACAGTGCAAGTTACAGGTCTAATCTCAGATCAGGAAGCAAGATACAGACTTGTGAAGATCGCCATTTTGACGTACTTTAGAGGCTGTCGAACGAATTCTGGATTACTGATCAACAAAAAAATAAAATTAACTTGAGATTTTAACAAAAGTAACTCAAAAAGGGATTTAAAAGCTTTACCTATCGAGCAAAGCTCAAACTCACTTTTTCAGTTCGAACGAGTACACGAACAGATTCCAAACCAAAGCAGCAGCAAAGTAAAAACCATTGGCTAACTGCTAATGAAATTTGAACCACAGCAGCCATCCAATCTTTTCGCACTGGGCTTTTAAAGTGAACTTTTGTATGCTAACGAACGAACAAACTCACAAACTGACTAACGTATCCCTCGCAATGGCTTTGCCGGTGCGAGGGATAATAATATAATGTAAGGTGAAGTTCACTATGAAGCCATAGTATTCATTGACATTTATTGCACAATAATTGTGATTCATAAAGTATCAAGTGGGCAGCTTTAAACTAAAGTGCTGAACCCTTGCGGATACAGTGGAACCTCGAATAATGAAACGACCAATAAATTACTTCATTACTCAGACGTTTTCTTTAAAGAGAGGTTGCTGAAACATCGTTTCACTGAGAAAGGGACCTCAAAATCTTTTTTTTGATACAGAGGTTTTGGAAGTTTTCATTATCGGAGGTTCCACTGTATACATGTATATTCACTTCAGTCATTCAAAACAAATTAAACTTGACAACTCAGCTTTTGCAGTTACACCAAGAAACATACACATGCATTCTTCATAGTCTGGCACGTACACACATGCACACACTAAGCACTTTACAATAAAACGCGTACAGCACGTATACATACTTCAATAATGATTCTTCACACTTAAAACAACCGAATGGACTTACAAGCATGCAGTACAGACTTGTAGAGCAGACTATCAAGTTTTACATGGTAGCTTAACTTGACACATGGACAGATAGTCTTGTACCATGCGTGTACTCGTAAACTCCAGTTTCACTTAGAAAATACTCAAGCAGATGATGAGAAGTTGGTCCTTGAAAGAAAAATCGAAGTCTAGGGCCTCGAGCAAACTTTAAACACAGCTATCCAAGCAAGCATCCAAAGAAGCCATGATCAAAAATAAATAAAATTGAAGTAGATATAGGCGTGACTGACAAATTGCAACGACGCGACACATGTGCTCAAGAGGTACGGTCTAAAAATGGCGACCGGCATAACTATCGATCAAAATACTCGAAGATCTTCGTCTTACTTAATCTTTGCCATATTTTCAAAAATCATTTAAATTGTGGAATTATCGACATCAAGCGCCTTCATTGGAGTGTCAGTGAAGTTCTACCATCAAGTATTCATGGAGATTACGTGATAACACACAGACAGACAGACAGACACACAGACCGACTACTATAACCCTCAGCCCACACTCGGGTTAATAATGGCAAATTCTCAACACTACCCTTAACAGCATGCAGAGGCATGAGTTATGGTGAGATGAAACTGTCTACACAAAACATTCATGAATGGGGGAGCACTTAAACTATAATAATAATACACAATACTGGTATAAGAGCTCACGTGGTGTTTTCCACCCCCATTCATGAATAATAATGAGCGGAGATTTTACAACATGACCTTTAGGTTGTGATACCAGGCCCTAGCTCCACCAAATCGGTATGCAATTTCCATGCAGACGAGGGTGTGGTCTCATGGCTATGCTCCACTACAACGACAAAAAGTCCCTATTTGAAAGCATATGGGCTTGTGAATATTGTTATCGCATATGAAGCCTTTTATTATCGCGCATTGGTGGTAGGACATGTGTAACAGTAACAGTGGATTGGTATACACGTAATACACTAACAGTAATGATGGAATACATACATGTACGTATGTAATTACACATACATATGACATACGTATGAAGGGAGGGATGCCTAATATAGTCTTATGGGACTGTATAGGGATGCAAATAAATTTATTATGACCAAGTATAAAATGGAGTTCTCTGGTGTAGGGAAGGGAAGAACAATGAAGATGTACATGTATGTATTCACAAACAATATTCTTGAATAGTGAGCATACACTATCAAATCTTCTAAAAGTAAGAATTCTTTACTCTTAAACAACCAACTAAACTAACTAAAAACTTCCAAGTATACGAAGTAAACTTGTATAGCAGACCATCTGACCTTATCAGTGTGGGACAGACTCCTGTATTTGCAACTTACAAAACTCATAATTACTTGAAAATATAGTATAGCAAAGGATGAATGAGAAATTTTGGAATTTTAAATTCTATTCCACAATCAATCAGAGCAACTTCTAGGCGTGACTGACAATAAATTCAGCCACATGTGCTCAAGGGTCGCGGTCTGAGAAAATGGCGACCAGGAAAACGTCTTAACCTTGGCCATATTTTCTTTGAATTGTGGAATTATCAACATCAAGCACCTTTAATGGAGTGTCAGTGAAGTTCTAGCATTTGCTAAGCATGAACCTAGCTGTTGTTATAGCTATAATATTTATTCACATCTTGTAACACTTCTCTGGCTACAATCACCCTTAACTGTGGGGTCTTTAGTTGACCCCACATTACCCAAGTCACCTAATTACGAAGGCGTTAACTACAGGTACAAAGGGGTTAATATATAAATTATAACTTGTATTGCGCATCAAACTCCGGTTCATCTAAGTCAGTAGGTATAGTATATTTAGGAAACAAAAACATTATTAAAGCTAAACATACGGTAGGAATGTATGTTATCATACATTTCATATCAATTACAACCATACAAATCTAATATACATGTATACTGTAAGTGTAATAAATTCCGTGGTGTTAAAATTTAGTGTTTTCCTTACAAACCCCGTTATTTCGAAAATTTCATGAATGATTACATACTTGTAACATAGTGTTTAATTGTGAAGTTGACCACAAAATTCAGGAAATTTAATATACCATTTGCAAAGTTAAAAATATGGTACACTGAATATAATTATGGAACACAGTACAGCAAACATGTAACAAGATATAACAACTATGAAAGATGTGCGAATAAAACTAGTAATAACAGGCTATACCCTAAATAACTATGATTATATAAAAATTAAAAACCTAAAATTCATTCACTATTAATGCACTACTTGAAGCTGTCTAAATATAAATTGGCAGGAAATGCAGGAAAATCCCAGGCCATTTACACACAATGTGTGTGAATATGACTCCGCCCACTCTGTATCCTAAGGGGAACAATAAGAAAAAAAAATGAATCAAATCAACCATAAGACAATTTATGTACATGTATGATTGATACAGTGTGGGCTGACAGTTCGCATCATTGAGTGACTCCACATGATCATGCTATCAATACATTTATACCAATATTATAATTAACAACTGTACATGTATGTGGCAATATATGCTGATGATAACATATTACTGAATTTCAATGGAGTTAACTTTTTTACTCATATTGTTCCTTGTATGAAAATATCCATACTGCAATATCAATGTGTACAACAAAATACAATAAGGAACCTTTCAAAAATTGAAACCCAAATGTCCAGTGTCCATGCCAGCATATGCTTTATGCTTCCATTTGGGCAGGTATGGCTATCAAACTGGGTTTAAACAGTAGCTAGTAACCTTGCCGAGGGGGTACGCTGAGAAATTTCAGTTATTATTTACTACGGTGATGAGCAATAGTAAAATGCGCTCTTGATGGTCCCATAACGAAATATTCGAACCTTTTATATTACTTTAAAGCTGTATTACTGGGACATCTCAACGTAGCCCCCTTGGGAAGACTTCTAAAAAGGCATTTTACAGGTTCCAAACATTCGTTTCTGCAACGTAAAGCATAACAAAAAACTCTCATCTGCTGCATCCATATTTGCAATTGTTAAGGGATTAGTATACGGAAACTTAGCAATTTTAATAATTTCACCCACCCACCACCTTAATTACTTTTTACTCGATTAATTGATCAACAATTGTAATAATAATACAATAAAAGGAAGTATTTGAGAAAAAAATAGATATATATATATAATAATAAAAAAAAGGAAATTAATAATGAATTTATGCAATGAGATGTTACACCAACCCAATTAATAGTCTAAGAATATCGCTGGTTACGTTTGGAAGAGATCATGGATCAGTCCCATACTTTGGTAAAACCACTCTCCCTACCCCCAGTTACTAATGAAGGCCAACTCCCATTTTCCAATATCCTCACTGCTCTTATCTTTCTCATGCTTAACAACATGGCCCTCAAAATTCTAAATATCAAAAAAAAAAAAACACATTAACCCCAATGATTCAAACTTGCATTGTGTCACTAACGTCAACATTAACTATTACAAAGTTTGCAGTAAGAATAATAGCATTTGTAGAGATTACAAAGGAAGGAACACACACAAACTGACTACTCTAACCCTTGGCCTACACACTTGGTTAATAAGACAATCACTGTGTATGTATCAGACATCCCAATTCTTTCAAAGTTCTAATCAATGATAAAGGTTCTGATGTGAACACATGGCATGCATGCACAGAAGAAAGGACAACAAAAGGACAGCTGTGCAGGATGGCCTATCCCAAATTAGAGTTGTGGGATGCCTGTCCCAGGCTTAAAATAAACTCATGTGGTAAAAGGGGTAAAGGTGTGTAACACTAATAAACTTACAGTGTACTGCTAGTACACATACATAACAGTATAGTCTGAAGGTTAATCTTTAAAAATACAGGAATAGTTATTGAGCCTTATTTATATACACAGTGTTCTGCCTATGGTGGTCGGGGTGGTCGGCTGCAACCACCTAAAATCAAATTTACCACTTACGGAGCTATTTTACCACTTAATTTACTATACAAAAGCACTTAAAATGCCCATTTAATGGTATTTTAGTTCAAATTCAACCACCTCAGATACCATGCTGGGCAGAACACTGTATAGACCCCCTTGGCCAAAGGAAGTGTTAACAAAAACTCAATGAATATCACTATAAATCGAGATACGGTACGCTCCCACGCAAGTAATTGTTTGTAGGGCAAAATCCATACTTAACAGTGGAAGAACATGATAAAAGTAAATCACAGACAACGCCATTCTGAGCAAAATGCAAGCTGCGCACAGTAAAAAATTATAATACAGCCATTGGTTTACCTTAAAAGCTTGCAAAGATTCCTCATTTTGAAGAATTGCAACAAAAGGAGTCCACCTCCACAATGCAATTTTGCCCTATAAAATGGCGGACGACTTTACGGGAAAAATTTGTTCTATCACTGCCACGCCTACTTACGGTATTGTTTTAATGAAACACTTCGTTTTGGCCAAGGGAGTGTACAATTATGGGTTTTTTTTTTATAGAAGTATATGTTAATCTTTACATTAGCAACAGAATTAAATCAAAGGTGAACCATAACAGGCTGAATGGAAATTTGCATGGTTATGAGTCAATGTGAGATTATGCTAACTAACCAAATTAGCACGTAGTTAGTTATCATGTTACATATAGATCACCTATTTAATCATGCAATCTCTATTCAGCCTGTTAACAAACTGCCACAAGTATGACCAAAAAAGGTGACTGATAATTTTTTTATACCATAATAGTGCACATGTACATGTATATGAAGGATTTTTTTGATGAGTTGATAAATTTATAAAATGAAAGCACTAAAGTGCTAAACCTTTGCAAAAGTGCTAAACCTTTGCGGTCATGCATGTATACATTTGATCTGTGATTTGACAACACACAGTTTACACACCAATATGGAGCATAAAATTATAATAAATTATACATTAAAACAGTACAGGGACAGTGTTAACAAGCATGATGTAAAAATACTTTATTGTAGGTGTAAAGTATTGTCCTTCACAATTAAGCCAAATTTCTTGTGTTGTCAGCCAAAAAAAGTATTTAAACAAAGGCAGCAGGTGTTCCGAATTTTGTCTTCCTCTTGTACAGAAAAGAAGAATTATGAGGGCATTGTGGTAATAGGACCTTGTACTTTTGTGTGAGGCCATTTCTGAAAGATTTCATTTCCAGTCTCTTATTTAGTAATCTTAAAAGTTTACAGTAATATTACATGTATGTTAGAATCTTTGTAAAATTAAACTTATGAATAAAGAAGTTATGAATGCTATCAACATTGGAACCTCCGATAGTGGGTACTTTGAGAAAGGGACATACATGTACATGTATGTAGTATAATACACCTCTCATTAAAGTACACTTATCAGTGTCCCAAATAGACTTTTCTAAAAGATTTTGACCTCTGAAAAGGGATAAAGGACAGAGCACTTCAGTTTACCGTATATATGATCTAAAGTGTCCTTTATTGGGAGGTTTCACTGTATTCCTTGGTAATAGCACTGCTGTGCTTTAAAAGTTTTTTTAATAAAATCCCCCATACATTTCCCCCCACATCTCTCCCATTCCTGACTCAATTAATGGATAAAAAAATTTGAAAAATGGTCAGAGATGATTATAGCCTTCCAAAACAAAACATTTCTTTTATCAGCATCATCATCCGTTAATTTTTCAATCCTGTGGGAGAGAAAGTGATTGTCTCAGAAGAGAAATTTAAGCTTATACATGTATACTGTAGGGGTAACAAAAGGTGTTTCAGAGCTGATAAATATCATTATTTTTTAGATCATTTGCATTCCAAGTTTGATTCTGACTCTCCTCATACTTATAGTTTTTTTATGCCCTTTCCAGTCATGTACTATACTGTGAATTAATATCCACTCATTCATGTTCTTTATGTAATTTATTTTGCTAGTTTGTGTTTATTTAATTTTTATACTATATATACCTGGATCCTCGCAGTATTGCCAGCAATCCTCTCAGGCTTCAATTTTGTTTCCTTTACCTTATTCTTGTCCAACCTCTACTTTTGTACGCTACAGCTAATTGAAGTTCTGGAAAATTATTATTAATAATAATAATAATACATAACCAAAAGGTAAAACCTGACATTTTAGTAGTAGTTATCTCCATTCCTTTTGTCTTTCCATCTATTCCTCCTTCCCTGTTTTGTAATGTCATTGGTAACATCGTCTTTTGTTTTATTTCAGCATCATATACCACTACATTGTATTTGAGCAAAACTTCCTGTTCTATGTATGTTCATACCCTTTCTTCTGTTTTCTGTGTCTTATATTTTGTGTACCCTAGCTGTTCTGTGTTTTAAGCAAAGTTGTAACATGTGCACATGGATAGGGGGGGGGAAGGAAGGGAGGTACCTCTCCATTCACAGTTGGCAGTTGGTAATATTAAGACAGGAGTGTTTACTTTGCTGAAGCTATATGTATACAGTGTGGAATGTTAATTACAATGTAGTGTGTCTAAATGTAATTGTGAGAACCTTGGATCCCTTGTAAACTGTTCTACTTTATGTACTTAGACATGCATGTACATGAACTACATGTACTTCATTCTTTACTGGTGTCTTTATAAATTGTTTTATTTAATCATTCTTTCAGCTAAACTGTTCCTGACAATGCTATTGTCATAGGCTTAGACCAGCCTGGGCACATAAGGGTTGAACTTTTTAAAAAACCTGGCACAAAGTGGCCTGGAAACCACAGTATAGACCAATTGGTTTCTTTGTTTTTGTATTATTGGCCACTATAGGCTTCTATAGTATAAATCTCTGGCTCACCTGTAGGTGAGGATTTATCAATTATGCTATTCTTCTATGCTCCAATTACAGCCCTATTTTGCTCTTTTGAATTACGTATTATGCTAATGCATCTTTATATTTTCACTTTTTAGTCGAGCTGTGCTCAAAATGATATAATATGCTTTACTAAAGTCTGTTCACGTTAACTATGACCTCCGTAAATTTCACCATGTATAAGAATGCCCCGGTATAGGATGATTTTTCTACCGCTGATAACTTTTAAAAAACACTCGATATGAATACATCGCTTACATGAGGAGAACGCCCAGGACAAGACGAAGATTTTTATTCTAAAATGAAAGCTGTACTACAGTCTGTCGTAAAGTTAGCCTCGTTTTCGAAAGGTCATAGTTAACGTGAAGAGACTATAGTTGCATTTCTTCATCATCGTGTTGCCACAATTCTTGGTACAAACATAAACCATCATATCTACACAAGTTCAGCATGGATGAAAAACTAAAATTTTGTCGAAGTGGTAAAAGTATACACTAAATTATGCTGGAATTATGCTAAATGCTCCAATATGCTCATAATTATCCTGGGTATAAAAACAATTCACAATTCTGTGGCCAAACTCACCTGCAAGAGTTTGTAGTGAAGTATTACTATATAGTATTCTCATTTACATGGATCTAGTATGATTTCTACACCCTGCATTCACACATGCAACAATTGCACCATATTTAGGCATATCACCATATTAAGGCATATCACCTCTTTTGCAATATAGTTGTATGTAAGATACTCGATTTTACTTTCTTATTATTTGATGCTACATCCTCGTACTCATAGATATCCAATTTGACTTTATTGGTTGTTACTGTATTATTGATTAGTAAACGTATCAAACTTACAGGTTGACAAGTTGAAGATCAAGAAAATTAGTGAAGTCATTAATAATTAAAGTTGACCACGGGCAATGAGCCCTGGTACGTTTGTAATTCTGTAGGCTATTTTGCTTTTCATTTTTATCTAAAAAAGCCTGATGAAATGAAAGTATCACACCACATGCCACCATTTGAGCAAAACTTAATTATGTACTTTGTCCTAAAGTTCTTTGCATTCTCTTTTCTGTGGCTTTTTTGTGTACCAAGCTGTTCTTTGCTTTAAGTGATGTTCTAAAGAAAGGAAGGTCAGGCTAATTGCACATGGATAGGGAAGGGGAGGTACCTCTCATTTCCCTCATTTAATGAGTGCTATCCCAACCCAGTTGCTAATATTAAGACAGGTGTGTTTATACTTTGCTGAAGCTACAGTGTGGAATGTTAACTACAATGTAGTGTACTGTGTCTATTATTGTGAAAACCTTTGGATCCCTTTGTAAAATGTTCTAATGAGCTACTCCATACTTTGCTGGATCTAAACAAATTGCATTTTTAATTTCAGTATAATTTCTTGTCATATACACTGTCATGTAATATGTCTGTGTTAATGCTAGTATCTTCAGTTCATACACATTTTCCTTAGTTGATATTATGATCAGTTATACATACATCGTAGTACTGATTACCAGACAAGAGCATAAGGGTATTAGTTTTGAGGATACAATAAAGCAATCTTTGTACATCCATATAGCAGCCTATGCTGTCATAATCAAGAAATTAAGTTGTAGGCAATGAAGTTATCGTGTTTTCTTAAGCCAGATAAAAAACTCGATCATGTCTTTACTGTGTGTATCCATACAACGCTGAGAATAAAGTGTGATTGTTACCAAGATGGAAACACATGCATGAGATTATGACAATGTAAATGTCCATTAAAGCAATAGCATCATTATTATTTTGTCTGATTAGCTATGTGACTGTATGCATGGTAATATGTCGTGCTCGATGTTAATTGATCAATATGTTCTTTTTTTTACATTAACATTTGACTAAAAACAGTTTTTTTTATATAATTATAATGAACTAAATTAATTGTATTAAACACTGAAAATTGAAGTATGTAATCATATAGTAATCATATGTAATTTGGTCACCAATCCAAATCATTGGATTGAAACGGCAACATGGTTCGACCTGCCATGAATCTTAATTCGATCTACAATCTGTTGCATGCCTCTTTGGCACACGATCTATCCGTACTCCAGTAGTATTGACATTGAGTTGGCAGTTTCATCTGGTCGTTTATCTTTGTAAGTGCTATATTTTTTTGACTTTAATTCCTGCCCTATCCACATTTGCTGAGTTTACCTTGTGATAATTATTATTGACTGGAGAAAATATTCAAATAATAATGAAAATAATTATCAATTTTTTTTTTTTTAAATTCATTTGACTCAAATATCATTTATGTCGCAGACACAAATGCAGTTAATAAGCAAGTGGCCACTACCCTCAGTCGTGTTGTATAACACGTGTCTGTGAGTTACTACGTTCGCGGTTGTTTGTTGTTCTGGTATGATAGAGCTGTGAGTCCAAATCTCCCTCCATCGGATTTATCCTCAGCCCTCCTATCCACCGGGTACTCTCGATGTCTCTTGTATACTGATTATTACCGACGACTCGACTGTACTTCCTTTGTTGCTGTCATCGATCAGAGGCGGTTTATGATCGCAGCCGCTTCTCTGTGGTGTCACTCGGTTACTTGTGTCCGAGTAGATCAACGGGTAGCTAAGGCTACCGAAGGTATGGTTGTGCTAGTTATTTCGGGTTATTTGTTATGGAGCATTTGCGCAGACTGACACGGGTATGTCCGTGTATTATCAAGGATTCCGTATATTATCAAGGATTCCGTATATTACCGCCATCTTGGTTTTTAAAGAATAGAGGCTCGGCTTCAAAAAAAGAAAAAGTGGCTAAGGTGCATCCCCAGTAGGGCAACGAACCAGTTTGAACTGTCCGAAACTGGAAGTGAAACACCCACGCAGTACTTTCGCCCTATAATCATAGTACAGTACTGTGGTGGGAATTCGAAACTCGATAGTTGTCACTTAGTGTATCGCAGGTAGAAGCCTATTGCTGCAAGTTCATTTATCGAGTTCGGTGCCAATACTTTGCTTTGGGTGATTGTTAGTTGTTGTGTATTGTGTTTGGATAATATTTAATAATAATACAATAAAACAACTTAAAATACACTGTGAAAATGTTGTTATGGTGGCAACCCGGGTTGTCCACTCGCTGGTTTGAGGGTGATGATGCAAAAGTTGTTAACTCATTACAATGGAAACCTTTTTATCTTTCCAAGGGAAATCCCCCCAGTCCGGTTATAGTCGCGCTTGAGTGGACGAAACTTTTCTCACAGGATGTTCACAATATTACGTTCAATTTAAGCCAACTAGCTTACTAAAATGCAGAGATTTAATTTTATGTTGTAGGGTTGTTATGTTTGAGCCGGTGAGTTGGCGGCCCTATTTTTGTGTATTTTTGTGTAAAAGCTCTCATGTAGAGAAATGAGACGTGGTTAATTTCGATTTAAAGATAGCCTATGTATTTGCAGGTAGTACTTGAGCCTTTGCGGTCAATTGTACAACTTTGAGAGTATTATACTCTATGCTTGAAGCCTGCTGCAGTGGGAGCATTTGCACTGGGTACTTAAGAGACTTTACATACATAGATCATTGAATTGGTATATGCTAATTAGAGCCTGCATCCTGAGCAGGAGTACATGCTATGCTTGACCCTTTACAACTGGTTATATGTTTGTGTGGCATTGCGGACTTTAATTCACCTGTGGGGGCTTTCATTTTACAGAATTTCTTGTTATTTAATTTTCATGATGAGTTCTGTTTACCATAGTTTGGGTGTTGTTCATTGTGGTATTGCTGTCCTCAAGGGACGAAAACTGAATAGTGTGGGAGTTGTTTACACAACATGGCACCTGTATAAGTTGCATGTAGGCTCAACTAATGAAGGGAGACAGCATACCCTACCACCCTGCGTCAAATGGACTGGCTGAGCGTGCTGTACAGGTGGTGATACGAGGACTAACGAAAACAACAGAGGGTACCATTAATTGTCGTTTAGCACGTGTCCTTTTCAACTACAGGATCACTCCCCAGAGTACAATGGGTACTTCCCCAGCACAGTGACTCCTCTGGACTTATTGAAGCCAGTTGAGATTTGAAAGTTTTTACAGCTGAAATTTCCTAAACTGTGTGGAACAACTGTGGGGATATCCCACGCTATCGTCCTTAAAAAGATTTGTACAGCATTGAGGCGTTATATTAATAATCTACAGTCCGAGTACTTGGATTGAGTATGCATACAGCATTGAGTTGTCGTTATCCTATACTTAAAGTCTGTAGCCTGAGCACTTGCACTCAGTACTTGAACCTCTCCACTACGTACGTTTGTCCAGCGTTGAGTTATTATGTACTACTTAAACCCTACAGCCTGGGCATTTCGTGTGATACATGTTGTACTTGCACTGTATGGTTAGCATTGAGTTGTTATACTGCTCAAGACCTATGTCCGAGCAATTGCATACGGTACCTGAGCGAGTACAATTGATGATACATTAATTTTGTACAGCAGTGAGTTGTTAGTACTCTCTTGTTACACTTTTTGAAGCCACAGTCTGAGGAGTTGCTTGAGCCTTTATGATTAATTATACGTTTGTACATCACCAATGTGCTAAAAGCCTACAGCCTGAATATTTGCGCTCAGTGCTTGAACCGTACATACATATAGCATTGAGTTGTTATACAGCCTCCCAGTGCTTGAGTCGTTGTGGTTGATGATATGTTTCTATAGCACAGGTTATTGTACTATTTGTACATGTATTTGAGCCTTTCTGATATACACTTGTACAGCACTGAGTTGTTATTCTAGAAGCCTACCACCTGACTCTTTATGTACTTAGTACTGGAGCCTTATGAGTGATATACACAGCGTTATTGAGTTTATTATACCGGCCTGAGCATTTGCACTCAGTATATATACTTGTGTAGTTACAACTGATACTGGATACATTTGTACAGCATAGCTCGCTACACTACTTATAGCCTTAGCATTTGCACAGTACTGGAGCCTTTCCAATGGCTATTCATTTGAACACCATTGAGTTGTGAGACTAAAGGCCTATAGTTTTAATGGTTAAATACACTACTTGAAACTTTCAGGGAGCATTGTATGTACTTCACAGGTGACTTAAGTCATGGGTCAGGCTTTTACAGCCGCAAACATGGCTACACTTTACTTGATCATAACTCCAG
>JAYJLX010035101.1:0-16409 GCA_036873525.1 Chalinula nematifera | reverse complement strand
TTAAAAAAGTCAAAAGTAACCCATACAGTGAAAAGGAGAATATGTTAAAATGAGCAGCCAAACAAAGAAACAACAGGATTCGCATACTGCCAAGGAATTATTGAAGTAATCAATTAAGTTGCAAGTGAACAAAAATAAAAGTTTTCATTTGTCGATCTGTTATATACATGTATGTATCATGTTGACCAGTTATAAATATGCTAATTAAATGAGCTGTTGACAATGATAAATGCTACCTACATGTACCATACATGTACAGAGTTATAGCCAGCTAAAAATTAAAAGGGAGTGGCTGGGTGAGTAGAATATCAAAGAACTTTTATATGACAACAAATAAAACAGGCTAAAGAAAGGGGGTGGGCACAACTTTATCTGCCTTTAGCTAAAAGCCTGTTTTGTATCTATGAAGAAATGTGAAACTCAAAAAAAAGTATTGCAGTGGAACCTCTGAATAATGAAACTTTTAGGACCAATAAATTTCTTTATTACTCAAGGTTTTCCTTAAAGGATAACTGAGATGCAAAAAAAAATTTTTTTTTTATTTGTTATATTCAAAGTTTAGATTGCTGAAAGTACATGTTACTATTGTGAAAAAATTATTCTCAAAAAATATTTATTTTTAAAAATACAAGGCTGCAAAGTGCAAGTATTTTATATATCGTACTAAAGTCCGTTCACATCGAGTTAAGGATTTACTCATTAGTGTTCACTGACATATTGCACTATAATTATCAACGTATAATGTATTAAGTACATGTACAGAAGTGTATGGGTGGTGCATGGGTGGTGCATGGGTCTAATTAATGAATTTTAGATAATAGCAAACCTAAACTCAACGTGAATAAACTTCACACAAAATTGTAAAAAAAAATGTGCGAACGTAATACACCCAATTTACAAGGAACAGTATACTGGAGCTGATAATGCTATTAGAATAAACAAAAGCACACTTGAGTACCAATGAATGATAAGGAATGAAGTTATGTAGCAATTGATAGCTGAAGGTATTTGTAATGTCATCAATTAATAAACTCAGTAATGAGACTTGAACAAGAAATAGATTGCACCGATTACAATACATCTTAGTGTTCTTAAGACGTTTAAAGACGTTTCATAAACTAGATTGGTTGCTACGTGTAGGTTTAAAACGCAAGCACATGTTACGCTAAATGACCAACTAATAAATAATCATCATACTTTGTGCAATTAGCACAATATTAATCAACTTCTGGTAATATAAAACAGTAAACAAGGAATATACACACCTTGATGAAACTGAAGACATACTTTACAGAGCAACACATACATGTACATGTATGGCCCACAATGAATTACTGTATAGGAACTTAAATAAATTATGGAAACATGTTGAAACTACACAATCCATACATTATATACACATTTTAGCAAAAACCAAAAGACAAACAGTGAAAGAATTTGTACAATGGCACATACAATGTACACCTGTAAATGGTAAAAATCAATAAAGTGTGTTAATACTAGGTAGGGACATAGTCAATAACAAACATTGGTACAAAAACATTCTTAATAACAATACTCATCCCTACTTTCATTCATTAACAGTTTTTTCTCGTACTGTTCCTTAATTATATTCTGGTAATTAACTACCTTGCTCTTTCCTCGATAGCGTTTACATGCCAATGAGAACAGGATAATTGATACAAAGATTCCAACACCTTTACCCAAGTTGTATATATACCACAATATGGTACCTAGTCGGTATAGGCATCCAAATTATAAATGATACAGTAAGTACTTGATTGATAGCATGGAGTACCATAATGCTATTAGCAGACCCTTCATTGAATCATGCATACTTTATGTGTAAACCATGAAACATGATTGTACTAAAATTATTTTTCATTAATGTTTTATCATTCAGTTGTTGTTAGTGTTATACCTTTTTTATCAATAATATACAAGTAGCAGAAAAAAAAGTTGACTTTTTGTAGGAAATGGCAGCTGAGTGTCATAACTTAGTTTTATACATTGTAAGTTTTATCTACCAATACACTATAGCTATAATAAAAAATTATGACAGCTGAATATACACGTAACAAAGTATTAAGAGCTAGGAGACTATAATATAAACAGTACTATGGTCAGTTTGTAGTACTGCAAGGTAAACTTTTTTGTCTGCTACTAAACGAAGCCCCCCCCCCCCTTTTCTTTAGCCAGTTTACCTTTGATGTGGTCATACAAAACCACAAAAATGTGATATTTACTTTGATCTCATAGTAATTGTAAGCTGGCTAAAACCCTGCTGTAGGTATACATACAGTACATCGCAAAAAAAAACTTTACGTCGCGTAGTACTAAACGATCGTTTTATGATAAACAACGATCCAAACACGATCCAAAGACAGTCATTGTTCTCTATAGTGTTATACTCAGCTGTCATAACTTTTTGTTAAACTTATCTATACTAATAGTTAAAGGTTTCAACAAAAAGTTATGACAGCTGAGTATAACACGTTGAGAACAATGACTGTCTTTGGATCGTGTTTGGATCGTTGTTTATCGTAAAATGATCGTTTAGTACGCGACGTAAAGTTTTTTTTGCGATGTACTGTACATGTATGTATGATAGAGAATTATAACAGCTGAATACATGTATATATGTAGTACAGTATAAAAACAAGGTTACAGTATAATTGTAGTATAGCGTTTTACAAAACGAATACTCAATCCAATTTTTTTTAGGGTTACTGTATGTACAAACTTTAAGACTGACTATCATATCCCATATGATGACTTTACCATCCAGCTCTGAAAAATGATAAATAAAAAATTAAATTTTACTTAAAAAAAAAATTAGGAATAAAGAACACAGAATCTCACTAGCCTCACATAGCCACACCCTCACACTCCAAAGGTAGGGTGTGGTTACTGCCTGTATAGAGTTTGTTCAGTAGTAATGCAGTTGACAAGAATTAGTTCACTAAGTTTACACTGTAGTGCAGCAAACTGCCTAAAACAACATGGGCTAGTTCTTGTGGTCAACCACTTATCTAAACATTCCAAACGGAATATACAGTATGTGAATATACAGTATGCGTACTGAAATTACTCAGTACAGTACAGTAATTACTAAGTAGTTTATTCAGCTGCTACATGCTTTAACAATACAGCAGCTGTTACATGTTTACAGTACTTTGACAGTACTTTGTAAGGTAATTACGGTGCGGTTCGTACACTTTTTAATGACGCATACTGTAGCATGCCTCAAAAAAAAAAAAAAAAAGTGGCCAATTCCAATTCCTAAATACTTAATTCTTTGATTCCAAGGCCGTTCTAAACTGGTATCAAAAGCAAATATAGTTCCATCAGATTCGATCCCGAGTATTGCTCCATCCACTAAACATTAATAATTGTTAATTAACTATGAATTTATTAATATTATTTTATTAACCAATTTAATGTACTTAGCATTCCTGAGTAGCGAGTAACAACAACAGTACTTTATTCAGCTGCTACATGCTTAACAATACAACAGCTGGTACATGTTACAGTAGGAATCAAGAATCAGCTGTCACTACAATGTACTGTTATCTAACTATATAGGCTAGGCTGGACTATAAGCCCACCCTTGTGTAAACAAAACATGCGTCTCCTGCTCTAAGAAGCAATGCAATTAGGAAAATGAGTTAAAGCCAAAACACAAACACATGCATACCACACACTTTAAGTAACACACAAGACACACTATAAATTCTTCTAGAAACAAAAATTCTTCACACTTAAAACAAAGCAGGCGTGACTGACAATTTTTACAACATGTGCTCAAGGGGCATGGTCTAGGGGCATGGTCTAAAATAAGTAAAGATGGCGGCTGAAATCAAGCCTTTGATGGAGTTAAAGACGTCCATTTCCAAAACTCCGATTTACGTGGGTAAATTAATTTTTGTAGGTCCCTTTCAACCTTGAAAATAAAACCCATAAAAATTTTGCACAATGCACTTTTGGCCATGCTTTGACCAAAAAAAAACTGAAAAAAAAAACCTTTAAAATTTAGCCCCATGGAAATTTTTACAAAGGGAAATTTTTACTTGTGAAAATTTCTACTTATATGGTATCATACATGTACATGTATAGTATTCTCACCTAAAGTCTGTTCACATATCTACAGTAACCTCAAGATTATACTATAGTGTTATTTTTTCACTATGTTATATTCAGCTGTCATAATTCTCTATTATTTAGCTTAAACAAACAGTATAAACACTAAGTTATGACAGCTGAGTGATAAAACTGTAATGAAAAATAACTTTAGTATAACGGGTTCGCAACAAATACGAAACGAATGTGTGACGGCAACTTTTTTTTTTGAGGACTACTGTAATTAGTCTATATTCTTAACTCAACGCAAACAGACTTAATAAAAAACTTTAAAAAAATGAATGAACATATTACACACAATATACAAGGTACAGTACTAAAATTAATTTTTTTATAAAAATAAACCTCGCCCCCATAACTGCTCATTGATATTCATTGATAATAATTATATTATGTACAGTAGTTGTAAAAAAATGTAATGTTTTGTTCTAAGGAATGATTGGTTTTGATCCAAACAGTCATTGTTCTCTACTATGTAATACTCAGCTGTCATAACTTTTTGTTGAACTAATCTATATAAATAGATAAAGGTTTCAACAAAAAGTTATGACAGCTGAGTATAACACAGTAGAGAACAATGACAGTGTTTTGATTGTTTTTTTTTTACAACGAAACCAATCGTTAGAGCTTTTTTTGATAACTATACTGTACCATAATGTACATAGGCAAAATAATTAATTTTAGATGAATAATTAATGAGCAGTTGTTCAGTATTTCTATAGCCTGAAGAGTAACGTACCACTAATGGAGTCCGGACAGGATTAGAATACTCCCTACGAGACTGCCATAATTTCCATTGTTTTAAACAAGCTGGTGAATACAACCTCAGAGCTATCACATGAACATGTACCTCTCTAAATGCATCACAGTAAAGAGATCTGACAAAACCTAATCAAAACAAAATAATTATAATCACATGGTACAGTATAATGGATAATATACATAAAGACAAATAAAAAACTGCATCAATGCATACGCTCAATTTATTACATGTAAAGTAGAATATAATTATATAAACGTACAGTATCTACATGTACATACATATATACGTACAATGTAGATGATATTTGTTTGTGTACACACTGTTTTTTGCTATAGAAATCTATCTAGTCTCACATAGCCAGACCCTCTAACTACATACATGTAGTGAGTAGGGTCTGGTGATAGTATATTGCTCGTTAATTCAGCTGTCAACTAGAGTTGGGCGATAATCACTTTTTACATGCGATAAAATATTGATTTACAGTACATTGCAAAAAAAAAAAACTTTACTTCGTGAAACGATCGTTTTGTGGTAAAAAACAATCCAAACACAGTCATTGTTCTACACTGTGTTATACTCTAACTTTTTTTTAACTAATCTTTATAAATAGATAAAGGTTTCAACAAAAAGTTATCAGTGACAGCTGAGTATAACACAGTAGAGAACAATGACTGTTTTGGATCGTCCTACCACGAAACGATTACGAAACAATCCTGGTAAAGTTTTTTTTTGTGATGTACTGTCTATTGCGATAAGGCAGGATATTGATAATGTATTTAATTTAAATTTCATCAAGCACATGGTGTTTTCCACTCTAGATATGACACTCTCAGTATCAAGAAGTTACAGTAATATCATTGTGAGGACCATGCATGTATTACTGCAATATTGTATTTAGAATCATAGCCAAGCAATTTTCCCGACAAAGCAGACATTATCAGTTAGTGATATTATCATCTTGTGATAAAAATGATATCGGCTCATTATGTACAAGTATCACAATAAACGATATTACTACATGTAATTATTATATTGCCCAACTCTACTCTCAACTGTACTTCCAGTTGAGCTCAAGTGGTAGGCAAGGCTACATTCTTAATTGTGTCAAACATACAATCCATGCACCAGATCACACAATATGGCAGGTCCTGGCTATAAAAATATGTTCTGCATTAAGTTGACTTTTTCCTGATAACCTGTTTTTTAATGTACGCTGTACAATACAGTATCATGAGTATTACTTCTTTTGTTTAAGCTAGCATGGAAAAATAAGCGGAGGAATCAGTTGAAGTCTTTTATAGCGTCCACCCTAGCTTTCCTTACTGATGTCCAGGGCCCAGTATCCAAGTATCGAAAACTCACTTTCCAAGTGCATAAAAACTCACTAAGTATATGTAAAAATTCTCTGAAAGAGAAATGAAGATTATGAAGATACCGCCTGAAGAATTTTGAAAAAGTGAATTTATGAAACACAACCACTTATTGTTGATATCCTTACAAAGTTTTCACTTACAAAGTTTTCAGCTTTTAGAAAACCCAAAGTTGTAAGTTTGATTATACTGTAATAAATAGTAAGCACTGCAGATTCTAATTACAGAGGCGATGGTAAAATTGGGAACAAAAAGGCTAGAAAGTCAGAAGATGTGTTAAAATAAAAGCATTGACAATCAAGGATAAAGGAAAGGGGAAGCCGGCATTGGATCCTGTAAGATTACTGCAAATAAGACATATAATGAGAAAGAAAGGTGTGCTCTAATGAAACTGACGACGATTTCAAAATAATGCAGAATGTATAAAAGGTCCATTGGACAGTTATGCAATAATAAGAGAAAACCGCTGACAACAATTTTATCAGAATACTTAAAATTAATATTAGTTTTTGGTGAAAATAAATTTGCTCTTACAGAAGAAGTCAAGTTTGCTCTTTACTTTCAACTGTCATCTATGAAGCTTTTGACTTTATAATGGAATATGTACTGAAAAGTTATACAAAAGTTGAAAACACTTTCAATTGGATACGATTATTAAAAGTTTAGTGATAGAGGTCAAAGCCTCTATACATTGTAAATGCTACTCCTTAAAAAAACGGTGACAACAGAAAATTTTTGTGATTACAGTTTTGTTTTACGTGGTTATAACTGAAAAAAAAAAACTAAACGACAATTATATACAAAACTTAACATGATAAAGAAAACGATGAAGACCAACCATGAATTGGCTGATAAGGTCAGTACCTCACTCAGCCTCACCGATCCTGTTAGTATAGGCTTTAACACATCTTGATGCCTTCTGTATACATGCGATTTATAAGATGTAAACTTCCTGAAGGCAGCTGCATGGGCACTTTTCTCCATTGGGTCCAAGTCCACATACGATGATGGAAGTTGGGATCATATGGCTGTGCATTTCTCCACAATATGGCGAAGAGTTGTTCCAAACGTTTTACTGGCAAAGCTATGACATAGTTGGCAAATGATCAAATCCCTTCTAGAAGTCATCGCTCCAGTCCCTTATAAAAGTGCACGAACACATTTGAAAAATTAACTTCCTGGTATGGCCTTGGAATGTACCTCAAATATTAGACTATAGTGATAATGCTGCTCAGTAGTCAGTACACAGAGTCTACTCCATTCACTGACTACTGTTAACACCTTTGCTGCTGCTAACGTTTTGCATTATCAATTTTCTACTAGCTGGTCTATCTCTATTCTCTATAAAGGAGTGGAAGTAGACTATTGTTTTGGTTGAGAGCTGTAATGGATTTAGAGAGCAAATCTGTAAAATAAATGATTTCATGGCTGAAAAAAGGAGAACTACAGCAAAAATATTTGCTTGAAGGTGAGTTGTTACTGAAGCCATCCGTAAGTTGTAATATTCAACACATAAATAATTCATTGTGCGAGGCATTATGTGTAATCAGTATTCGCTTACACTCACTGTACATTATAGAAAATGAGATTGATGGAGAAGCTTTTCTGTTACTTAGTGATAAAGAAGTTGGGTTGGTTAACAAGATGACATAATCTATTGTAATACAGTGCAAGTAAATTACTGTACCGTACATTGTTTACTTCCTCAATAGTGATTTAGTTAAACCAATCAAATCTAGAAAAAAGCTTATTCAAATAAAAAGAAATTTGAAACAGGTGATTTAATTACTTTCTTAATCTTTTGTGCTTTTTTCAATAGTTTTTGTTTTGCAGAAAGAGATTAGCATTGACGTTGGCACAAATCACAATGTGGTATGCAAATATAGTAAAATTTTATAGTATTCCACCATGCTCATCAAGACCTCTTTAAGCAAGAAGAGGGAGGATGATAGCAATAGTGCTAGTGGAGGTGATCATCATACAATGGAAACTAGCAACCTTGAGTCTTCCTCAATAGGACATGTGTAGAATATGCTTCGTTTTTGTTTTTTTTTGACAATGCTTAGGAATAGGTGGCGATCACGATTTGGAGGCTAGCCACAAACGCTGAGTATCGTACCCTATTTGATGTCGGTATTTCAACTGTTGGAAAGATAGTCATTGAGACATGCTGGGCACTGATTGCATATACATACACTACACATAGCTATTATATAATATTATAATACTATGTATTTTCAATGGACAATGTATGGCAGCTGTAAGGACATGCCGAATGAGAATTCTTTGTTACACAATGACCCTGATTTGGAAGAGGTAAAAAATTACTCATATAATAAGTTCTCATTAGGACTATTGTTGTCTTCATAACATACCGTAGTGGCTGACTGGAAATATTTCAGATAATATTAACATTGCTAGTGGAATTGAAATGCCTCTGGTAAATTTATTAACATAATGAATCATGATTATACCTTGGATGATACAAGCTGAATTAGCTGATGATTACACAATATTATTTGCATCAAATGCATGCAGGAGGTACGTAATCTGATTGGGCCTTTTAACAAGCAATCACCTAAAATCAAGCTACCGTATGTCACCGTTCATCATGTGGCCAGCCTGTGAGGGTTTGTTTAACCCCTGGCTTTGAGGTGGTCTGTGCTGAGGCAATGATCACCTAACTTTTTTCCTTTTTATTTAATAAATTTGTTTGTATCTGTCCTTATTGTTGTTCTTTATTTTTGTGGTTGTTTATATTGTATTGTATTAACGTGTTAACTAATAAAAAAAAAGAATAATTAAAGTATGTAGGCATAATGATCAATTTTTTTTTGGGCGTGGTATCCAGGCTACACATGTTCCTCCTAGCTATAAAAGTCACCTGCAGATGGAAACCAACATGCATATGCGTTGTATGTACCAGATCCTTACTCTCAAAGTGAAGGGGCGATGGTGTTATACAGCATGGCTATGATTAGTAATAAGTTTTATAGGTGCCGATGAAGCACAATCACTAAAAAACCTGAAAGAATGGGTGCAGAAAGTGGCATTTAATTCTGGGGTAAGGGAGGAGGATATCCCCCACTTTGAAGACGGGAAAGACATCCCTCTTGCTTACCATGGCCTGTCGCCCCAATGCCACTTCAGATTGTTGAATAAGTTCACGAGGTGCATAGACTGGGCCGTCGAGATAAGGCAGAGGGGGCGGAGCATATAGTGCTGGATATATTTTGAATATCTTTGGAAGGGGAACTGGTGAATGTACTATGGCTCACAGTTCAGGAGAACCATTTCAGGACCACTACCCGCAGGCTGAAAACAGCAGCAGCAATGATGAGCATGACAGTGAAGGTTTCTTCCTGTTGATCAGCAACCCACAGCACCTAAAAAACCCAAACTGGTATGTATACGTATGTTGTTATACCGTATACCATAAAAAATGTATTGATTATTTTACTACAATCTACACAGGATAGCACCCCTAAGTTAAAAAGAACAGAAGCATTGCAACTTAGGAAACAAGAGGCACCTCTTCCTAGACCATTCAAATTGCCAGATCACTTCATAGGAAAGGTTGCAGCTACATGTAGTATCAAACAGGGTGCACTTAGAGGCACAGCAAGAACCACCTTCTATAGACAAATCTGCTATTGGATTATGAACAAGAAATCCTATCAAACTTTGGAGGAGTATGATCACGTGGCACAAAGAATAATTGAAAAATTTCCTTATATGAACAATGGAAAAAGTGATACATACATGTATGTATGAATGTAGTTTTTTTTTTCACAGAAATTAAATTGCATTTCCAGAGTAAAATGAACTATGTAAGAAATTACAACGGCAAAAAGCTGTACACTAAAGTGAGCTCCTCAGTGTGCTGTGTTGAGTAAGACTTTCATAAATTTAGTCATTTATTTTCTTTATAGTGAACTTGCAAGACTGAGCCAACATCCTCATCACCTCGTACCATGACAGCTTAGCCCACTCAGTCCATAGGACCACCTCTGGAAATACTTGACCAAGCAGGACATGACGAGAACTGTAAGCTCTTGAAATTTGAGGCGCAGAAGTTGAACCCTAATAAGGGATTGGTATCTCAGCTTTTGAGAAAAACCTTTCCTCTTCGTCGAAAGGAGATTAATGAAAAAGCTCCAGTTATAACTGATCCACTAAGGGTATATCCAGGATTAGAGCAATGGGAAATGGTTTGAAAATATACTAAATGATCAACCTCATAATTATTGTTTATTATGCGCTTTTCATATCGGATTGATGCATTCAACCAATCATGGTTAAGGTCATTGGAACAGCAGGTAACTCTATGAAGAACTCACTACCTTGATTACTCAAATAGAAGCCATATCAACTACCAATGAGTACCCAAGAGAACTGCAATACAAGCTCAGAAGATAGATCAAATATGTACATACAATTAACAAATTATTTACTATCTTCGTATTGTGTTTGTAATTAAAAATATACATGTAGATTATTAATATGTGTGGCTTCTACATACCAGTTACCAAATTTACTGGAGAGGGAGACATAATGATAACTAGCAATACGATAACATTAGTTATTTATAGTAATGAAGATAAAATGGAGAGGAAATAGAAGTTGGCACAGCATACGAGAATGAAGCGGATGGCATAAATGAGGGTCACTGTTTGTTGTCATCAGTGATAGAGATTAAAATTAGAGACGAAAGTCATAAGGCACACAATGGTGTCTCACAGCAGTTAAAACCAAGGCATAAACCAATATCATTTTATTAAGAAGTTAAAAGGGGACTGTAAACAGGCTCTATCCCAGCTTTCCTTGAGTGCTGATATGCGGAGCTTTTTTCCAAGTGCTCAAAACTCATTGTGCAAGTGTCCAAAACTCACTAAGGATATGTAAGAATTCTCTGAAACAGAGTCAACTCCATACATTTTTTTCAGCCAATCCGATTGGGGGATAGAATCATTTACTACTGCTGTCAAGACTCCTGTTCAAGAAAAAAGAGACGAGAAGAAAAAGGCTATGGAAAGCATTGGTCATGTCAAAGAGAGGTAGATACTCTTCAGGGGAACAGCCAGAACCAAGAAGATCCTGGCTAGAGTGGAAAGTCAAGTATAATATAGTGCCATTGTGCCAACATTGACCAACCAGCAATGATTTCTAGGTACACAATCTATCTGTCACTTGGGATACTATCCCATGTATTTAAATGATATCAATTAAATACATACATGTAGGTCTAGTGAAAAAAGTCATGATTTATTATTTTTTAGAGATGTTAGCTGCAGTGGAGGAAAATGTAGAACAAATTAAAATATGGTGCACAACAACATCAGATATATTGCAAAGGATGTCCAGAATTGTCCGTAATCACTATAATTTGTAGCAACACTATAAAGTGCATCCAGTATCTAACCCGCTGATCAAACATTGTACATTGTCTAGATAATTGTAACAATGTACAGCTGTGTTTCTCCGAAAGCCTCTGTGACATGCATCCAACAAAAACTTCATGGTTTTGTTGTGTATATTTCATCCCCCAGTAGTTGAATTAAAATACCGAAGCATATAGTAAACATGCTTGAACACTTCATGAACCCGTGGACAAAAGAGGAGATAGTTATGATGTATAAAGAGGTTTACACAAACCTGCAGCTGGATTGTAATCTAACAGAAAGCACCGTGACCAAATTATATTTCATATGGGGTGGAGTCCCAAGAATAATATTCTCAACACCTGGACAGCAGAGATATTACAATGATTTAAGTCATGTCTTTATCCAGTCGACACAAGTAAAGAAATAGCTACAAAGATGCTCTGTTTACCACCCAGTTTCGAATGATTACTATTATGAATTGAATTAATGGCTCAGTCATCTATTTTATACCGATAGAAATTATCTAAGTTTTTATTTTTCGTTTCCAAGCACTGCTACATGTATTATATACCAAATTTCTTGAAGCAAACAAAGCAGTGGACTACCAAGCATGATGCATAAGTCAACACAATGAAAATAACAAAACGGCACTTGAAAGATTTATGAAAATCGAGTACTTAATGATTTTTTCCGAATAGGAACAACCTATAAAATTGGTAGTGTTAATTGAATCCACCATTTAACATTGATGCGAATTTACCTCTGACGTACCACGACATTCAACAATAACGAAACTAAGATATGTACTTGCTAATGTACTAAGTCAGGCAAACTTTTCCTGCCATATAGACTTCATAATTCCCCCATTCATGTTTAAAGTGACATTAAGTCTTGCTCATAAAACAGTTGAAAGAGGGGTTGTTATGATACAAGAAACGTTTCCAAACATTTCTCATAGGAGCCTTGTGTGGGTTGTTCCACCTATATAGGAGATATGAAACATCTTTTTAAGAAAAAATACGATCAGAAACTGTTCGAGGCGCAGTATGTTTACGTTATTGATGACGATATCCCAGTTATGGACGATTTTGAAGATACACATGTAGTGAAGATGAGAGTGATCAACCTTCACTCAGATACCTAAAACTGTATAACTATGTTTAAACATACACGTATGTGTTAATATTCCCCTAGTGTTCTTGTTCAGAACGTTGTTTTTTATATTTTAATTACAGAAATATACACGTACAGTACATATAAGAGAAACAACAGCTACATAGCTAGGCCACGCATACCAGCATGGAGTGAGAACATTGAGTGGATCAACATAAAAATACCTCGAGAACCGAACTCGCCTCTAGAAGATATTGAAGTTTTTATATCGGAACCCCAAAAAACAATTTTGTTTACATCCACAGAATCATTGAACTGAAACACTTTCAAACAACTATCATCAAGTATTTCGGATAGGATGAAATCACACGCGCGTATTGCCTTTCAGCCTAATCTTCTTTCATTTTCTTTAACACTCAACTTGCTTTGGCTGTCTTAGACATATTAGTTTTAGTATAATTGACGAAATCTCCTGAAACAGGAGGGGGGCGGCTTATTCTCGGACCCTTTCTTGAGCTCAAGGTGTGTATATTGACTTAACAAAACCTAATTGTTGCCTAAGAATTTTTCAATGGCTATCATAGCCCTGCCCTACTATACTGTGGTCAGGCCTTATGATAACACCTTCCTGCAAAGCATTGCAGTGACAAGTTACATTGTGGGAAAGTACTAAATTTTTGCCCTGCCTATACTGTGGTCAGGCCTTATGATAACACCTTCCTGCAAAGCGTTGCAGTGACAAGTTACATTGTGGGAAAGTACTAAATTTTTGCCACTTTATGAACTGCCATTTTTGTCCCATCTCAAGGAAGCCGGTATTGCACCAGAATATGTTGACTTTCTACTCAGAATGTGGTAATTATGACGTGGATGGTCACCATAGTACTGGACAGTGGAATTTGATCACTTGATCACGTGTTATAGATCACAATCACAACTGAATTGTAATGATCGCTATGTCAAATTGAAAGTATCGTTAGCCAACTGAAAGAGTAAATGTGCAAGTACCGGGAGTAGCATGACTTTGGATTTCAAGCATTATACAAACCCAATTAGAAAATCTAAGTTAACAGTGAAGTCTACTGAAATGGGAACTATTGCGTATGTTTCCTGTCTCAAAGATAGAAAGACCTTTTATCCTGGTAACCTTGGCCAACCCTTGGAAGTTTTGTTTCAAGCAACATGCCAGCAACAAGTTGCTTAGTGTAGTTCACATAGTAGAAAAAAGGCAGGTCATAAACATGTAGATTACTGGAGGAAGCGGAATGGGGTAATGAAAATTGGACTATTGCTATAAAGGGTAGTAGATGCTCAACTACTCGAATGAATATCTTTAGTATATAGTCAGAGTGAACCCTACTCAGCAGAAAGAAGAGAATATTGATTTAACGATTGGCTGTGCATTCGTCTTCTTGATCGTAATCAGTTAAAAATTTCAGAACTTGTATCTTTTAAACTTGATGGGATTTCAATTCTTTCACTGACCAAGACCATGTATACATGTATATAATATATACATGTACAATGTACATGTACATGCCCATGAAGTGGACACTTAATCCCATTGGTCTCAGTGCTGAGTGTGACCTCCTAAAATTGTAAGCAAGACGAGACTATCCAAATAGGCAAATGAAGCGACTGCAAGTTGATAGTTATGGAACAAAATTTAAGCAAGGCAAAGCCCTATGTATAAAAACACCTGTATTTGTGGGAGACGTTTGCTTGGTGACTACCTTAGTTCAAGTGTTAGTTTAGATATGTGTCTTAGATACTGTTTCTTTTGCAGTATCGAACACTGCAGCTGACTCATTGAATAAGTCATCAAATGACATATCTCACAACCTTAATCATTATGAAATAAGCACAGAATTACTATTCCCAAATGTTTTTTTTTCTGAACGAAAGAGAAATAAATCTATGGATGATGCCTTCCATCAGACCGATCAGTCCACTATTTTTCGTTCTTAGCCTAAGAAGAGAAACAACCAAGTGGAAGAAAAGTTAAAAGATAACATAATCATTCCGGATTGTACCTTACACTCATAAGTATACATGTACCTTCAGTCAACTTTCGTTTACCACTTGTTTAGTATTTTTGCAGCAAGGAGAGCCAAGCTACATTATGGGATTTCTCCTGCCCAGTCAAAATCCAATTTAATCCACTGGTGTTCCTCCAAAATCCAAAATATTGCACAACCAGGCATTGCTTAGCCAAAACAGAGACCTTCCTAAGCCAATATGATGAATTGTTTTATTAATGACTTGTTGACGACAATATTGTGGAATAGCACTGATTTAGTATTGATTTTATTGGTTGCATGCAAGCCTAGAAGATTAAAAGTTGGCCATTCAATGATGCTAATCGACCCAACTGCCAATTCATCCTTTGCTCCTTCAGCGGCTTATGCTGTTTTTTTCACATCACCATCACCACCAAACGTTGGTTCATTTCATACGATGCATGCGCAAGAAAATAAAGGAATTTAATGGAAACAGGCAATTACTGAGTAACCACTGGACAATATTGAAGATTCATTCTTTGAACATTCCTAAAATTAATTCACATTAATTTGCATAATTCAATTAATGAGTTTGATATAATCATCATTAATTGTGAATTCAGCTTTTAAGATGCAATTTACCTTGAATAGAGTAACGTATATTTTTTATAATCCAGGATATAAGTAACAAATCATAGTAGCAACTTTTAAGAAAGGTACTGGTGATCTAGAGGTGAGGGTTCACATAAAATGGAAGTGTCGCACCTGGTGTGGGTTTGAATCCAGCGGAGTGTAACTTTTTTTTTGTCTCGTTATTAAATGGCTGCAACAACCTTGCCACAGCTTCAAATACAGCCTTGTCACAACCTTTACAACCCTGTGAATTACAAGGCTGTGGCAACCCTGCTACAATTTTGCTATTTCAGTAAACCACAATGACTGGAATATGCAAAGGCATAAAAACAATTTTCACTTGCTTTCTGAAGCTTGGAACTGAACTGTATGAACAGTTCCTTTAAGCAAAGCTATACCCTTTAACTCATTAAGTGCCATATGCACGAGCCAATTTTTTGACAATGCAAAAAATGCACAGAATGCAGGAGCCAATTTTTTTGGCCGTAATTGCATACATAGCTGCATGTCAAGTGTTGTTCTTTGTAACAATGGCTCTAAACTTTGTGCAAGTTAACAAAATAGTTACTGATAATGATGCTAATTGTACAATGTAATAATGCCTTTTTAGATGATGAAGATTATAGTTTTACCTCTCTAAATAGCGACTCGGGGTAGTGTGTGTAATGCATGGAATGAATAAACTGTAGTGAAAATGGATGTTGGAGATGTAATAAAAAAAAAACCTCGAAAAGGCACAGTAAAAAAGGTAATATAGTTAACAAAAAGATAATAAATATAAAAAAATGATAAGTATAAAAATTGGCATCACGCACTCAGTGACATTGGAATTATGGCACTTCATGAGTTAAGCAAAGACTACTGTACGTAGATTGTCACATCAGAGGACTTACAGAATATCAACCCTCGTGTAGTATCTGGAACTCAATTATGGAAAGCCTGGTCACCTCGCCAAGGATTGCCGAACGAAGGAGAAAAGCCAAGGAGCAAAGGAGAAAGCAAGCAG